>QLOY01005077.1:0-18294 GCA_003313965.1 Megacollybia marginata
TGGGCGTTCTCACATTCAAGCAGCAAAACACCTCCTTAGATATCTGCGAGGAACGACATCACACAGCATCTTGCTTGGACAAGTAGACGCTCCGTATCCGCTATTCCATGCACTATCTGATTCCGACTGGGGAATGGGATCTGGAAGAAAGTCCATTTCGGGTTTTCTCATTATGTTAGGGAAGTCACCATTATCATGGAGTTCCAAACAGCAGGTCGTCGTCGCATTATCATCCTGCGAAGCTGAATACCTTGCAACGACACATTGTGCAAAGGATGTTCTATGGTTCCGAAACTTGCTCTTTGAACTTGGATACCCTCAACCTTCAGCCAATACTCTATTCTGCGATAACACAGGTACAGTGTCATGCACTCACGATCCACACGGGCATACCCGAATGAAACACATTGATATTCGAGCTCATTTCATCCGAAATTGCGTTAACAAGAAATTGATTGACGTGATTCACATACCCAATTATTCAAATATTGCGGACCTTTTCACTAAACCTCTGGCACGCGTCATACACACGAGATGGGTCAAACTTTTACGACTCGACCGCGGTCAAGGGGGGGTGTTAGAGAGTGACACGGACGAGATCGAGTCACATGAGTGACTGTATTAATAACCTGGTATGGCTATTGCGCTCCTAAGCGTCTTTCTATCCATACCAGGTATGTATAATCATATTACGAGATGTATCTAAGCGTCTTTCTATCCATACCAGTTATTGACATAAACTCGACCTTACTCCTATCAAAGGTCCTACTCATCCTGCTCAACCACTTCTATCGAGAATCGAACCTCGAACCTTGCTAGAACGAATGGAAATAGCAGCTGTTTCCACGACGCACCTACACATTTGCACCCACAGCTCGATGGGAATCTATTCGCACCTTGCTAGCTTTAACAGCCAATTATGACTGGGAATTGCAGCAGGTTGATGTGAAAACAGCGTATCTCAACGGACCACTTGACGAAGAAATTTTCATGAAGAAACCTGAAATCCTTGGTCGAGGTTTCTGGCGACTTCTGAAAGGGCTGATTCTGTAGTGGTTGTATAGTGATGATTTGAGAGTGTATGGTGTAGTGAAGGAAGTAGGATGGGGGGGGTGTTAGAGAGTGACGCGGACGAGATTGAGTCACATGAGTGACTGTATTAATAACCTGGTATGGCTATTGCGCTCCTAAGTGTCTTTCTATCCATACCAGGTATGTATAATCATATTACGAGATGTATCTAAGCGTCTTTAAGATGGAGTTTCGATGGAGGTAAGGATTCGACTATTAAGGATAAGGCTTTCGTATTGTTGACTAACCAAGGCCCTGCCGCCTTTGTTGCGTTGTCTACTTCCTTTTCGTTACCGGGTACTGTGATGACAGCATCATTGCCATCCTTGTCCTTCCCCTGGATTTGACGAATAGCTCTAAGCTTTGGTATTGTTAGCGGCGTTGACTCTGGCCCTTCGATATATTTCCATAAATCGTAAGCCTTTAATTTAAGCTTCGACTTGACCATCCATTCTGAATAGTTATTGGTGTTGCCGTCATCGTTGAGCTTGATAAGCTCTAGACGAGATTTGTCGGAGGAGGTGGGTGAAGACATGGATAGGGGTCGAGACAACGACGAGAAGACTGGTTAATGAGAACGATAAGTTGGTGTATTATGGATCTATTGACAAGCAACGGGGCCCATAACCTGTCAATAACTGGTATGGATAGAAAGACGCTTAGATACATCTCGTAATATGATTATACATACCTGGTATGGATAGAAAGACGCTTAGGAGCGCAATAGCCATACCAGGTTATTAATACAGTCACTCATGTGACTCAATCTCGTCCGCGTCACTCTCTAACATCTATCATGAGCAAAAATGCCTCGCAACAATGGAAACATACGAGGCCCGTGATTCATTACATTCTGCAGAGTCAGTCTACCCATGGAAGCCCGGTTTGCTGTCTCGATAAGGACAGAGGCACTGGGTAATGCACCATTTGGCCAGAAGTATTTTCGTGCAAAGTCATGAGGTCTAAACAGATGGGTAATCAATCAATTGCACTTCATATCAGGTCCTTTACGTACTGAAACCAAGTAAAGCGAGTCTCTGGTCTGGTTGTAGAAGTTATGACTGCCGATCCAACATCGGATTTGAGCACCCAATCGACAATTCTGAAAAACTGTTCATAATGTAATGGGCCTACATGCTGATAAAAAATGAATACAGTTTACTGTTGTGATATGCGATAGAACCCACTTCTAGCATCTCTATGGAAATGAAGACGTCGAATTTCCCGCCGAAATGAGATGGAACATCTCGATAGTCCATGTAATGTACTGTTATTGAGTCTTGGAGGCCCGCTTTCTGAATTCTCTCATCTGCTAACTTCTTTTGTTCTGCGGAGAGTGTCACAGTGTCCACAGTACATCCAGTGGCCCTCACAGCCTAAAAAAAATGACTGGTATAACCACAAATTCCACAGAAGATCGTAAGGCTTACTTCAATTGCGAACCCTGCCCATCCGGTTCCGAATTCCAGTACACGATCACCTTTCTTGATTCGGGCTTGATCAATCACCATGTGGATTTTTCGCAACTGAGCGGCTTCCAAGTTGCCAGAACTGCGACTGCCACACAAATCACCGCTGACGTCACCTTCAGCATCGCTCCAGAGCGGGCAGGAATACCTAAGCAGTGTTAGTCGACATCATTAGGCCTGAACACACCTCACATCATCTCCTTGCTGAGAAATGCTTCAAACAGGTCATTGGATGTATCATAACCGACTACTGCATTCCATCACGATTGGATCCAAGTTGTTCCAAAAAGAGAGCGCAACATCCCCGCAATCCGTTGTGAGATGCGTTGGGCCAGATTAGGCAGGTATTCGAGCTGGTGTCGATTGTTCACCCATAACTCGCAAATGTCAGGAGCATGGTGGGAAGCGATTGAATCTCGTACCTGCATCATAGCTGCTAAGTCGTTTATCTCTATGTCACCATACATATATGCTTCGCCAACTGCATGTCCGCGTTAGAACTCATGCAAGCAAATACGACCATACATGCGATATCGGTGGAACTGTTGAATTAACTTGATTGCATTGAAAGGCATGGAAGTGACAATGACATACGTGAATATCTTGAGCCAAAACATTTCTTCACGAACTGTGACAATGACAGGTTCAACCCCAGACTTGATCTTCCCGAAGGTTGAAGAGGCAGACCCTTCACGCACGATAAGACATCCCACACGGATAGCGGAAGATAAACGAGAAAGGACTATGCCACAGACTTGAAGACATGTCAGTCACGAAAATCAGATATAAATTCATACCAAATGAACAGAGGACTTGCTTTAAGGGAGTCAAGAAGGACATCCTTTTTCGGAATAGGCAGGCGCAAAGACTGTATTTATACGAGTCTCGCAGTTGCCAAGTGGATGTTATGAAGCTGAATTTCTGAGATCTCCGCATCGGGATTTTATAAATGAAAATGGCGACTCACTACTGTCATCGATAGACCTGCCACAGGTCTCAGGCTGTCTCAGGCTGTCAGGAGATCCGAAGAGGTCACGATCAGTTACGAAACGACGGAGTCCTCGGTCAATCTTGCACAGGAAATCCATTGCTCTTGCACCGAAAACCTCTGCATGGGCACACATAGGTAAAACATTTTGTGGTTATTCCCTGCTGACAACTTGAAGCACTTGAATGTTGCAAATCCTACATGGTACCAAGTGTATTGAATTAGAAACTATACAGCTTGAATAGGCTCCACACTCACCTGATCATACTTGCTTGAGTCAAGTGGTCGGCAATAGCTACATGTTGCTGAGGTTGAGATTCCAGTAATATTTGACCCAATGATGCAACTCTCTGGCAGAGGCAGGTGCTACAAACTGGTTACTGAGTAAGACAATTATCATACAAGTACTTATGGAGCGGATGATACAGATTGCATTGCACCATACATTGGAATTTTGGATGAAGGCAAATGCACAGAAGCGGTTCCGGGGGTCCTTCTATGCAGCATGGCAGTTGGGAGTCATATGGCAGTTGGACATACGAAAATTGACTCAGCTAACATGTGCTGATGCCGAATATGTCATGGCATGTTCAAGCTCCATGCTAAAATGCCATAAAGTGTCTTCTTTCATACACGGCCAGCTCTTATTTAAAGTCTTAAACCATTAGCAGCGGTCAGAGTTGATGATTTGTCAACGATTCTGACAGCGATTCTGATCCGATTCTGGACGGCATCAGAATTGCCGATTCTGACAGAATCGCCCAGAATCGTCAGAATCGTCGAAACGCCTCCAGAGCTGCTTCGACGATTCTGTCACGATTCTCAAACACGATTCTTGAAGACGATTCTGCCTTTCCCATGGCTGTCACTGTAGGTCACTGTGTTGGTTTGCTCTTATGTAAACTGTACAGTCCCTCAGACATCGTAAAATAGCAGTAAAATACACAGCTGAACTTGGTAGTGTTCCTCCCTGAGCCTCCCTCTGGCTGAAATCCTACTCAAAAGAGAAAATAGATGGAAAAGCTGAGAAAACATACTTTCAAGGCTTCAAAGGTTCTAACCAAAGAAGCTAAGGTAGATACTAAGGTTAAGAAGGGAGCAAAGAAGGAGCTGCCTGTTGTGCTTGCCAAACAGGATAGCAGCACAGATGAAGAGGAAACCAGTGGAATCGAGCATGAACATTCACGAAATCAAAGCCTGACGGTCAGAGTCGAGGCTGATTCTCACACGATTCTGACATCAAAATCGTTCCAGAATCGGATCAAAATCATTGTCAGAATCGTGGTCGAATCGTCAATTCTGACCGTAGCTATTATATTCCAATGCCGATAACCACGGCCCTGCAGCAATCGGATGATTGCCAAACTATGGCTGTCGACTCTTCATTAAACAACAGGTCTGAATACATGTGTCATCAGTAGACTGATGTGAGGATGCATAAGTAAAGCGATCTGGAAGCGAAAAGAATGGGGCGAACCTTGCCGGGATGCTGGGCATAAACAGCATGGTTGAACTTACCGTTCAAGTCTTCCCTGCCCCCTGCACATCCCCCCTTCCCTCAGTCTTCCTCAAATGCGACTCAAGGTGGGTTATTTCGCACTTTTAGCCATCCCAGACATTGACAACATTGTTGAGTGCAATCTGCCTGCTGCAGCCATTCTACATATAAGTACACATCCCTCCAGAGTCTGTATACACACCTGATTCCTGTGTTCATCAACACAGTGAGAGTGTCTCGATACATTTCCATCTTTTTCTTCATTTACTACGGAGTCGCTAGTCTCAATAATACTAACGGATTGATAATTATTACCAGACATCAGAAGTCCATCCTCACTCAATAACTCCCATCCCTTAGCTCACCATTCTCTATCAAATGACTTTTCGAAGTTGTTGGAGCATCAGCGACTCGGCAGAGGGCTCGGGCGAAATTCGCTGCTGGGGCATTAGCGGGTTCCTCGGAGTCAAAGATTTGATACAGTTTCGAGTTACTCGAGCTGTGGGTTGAGTAGGGTTACTGGAGTACTTTCGATCCGATTTTACCATTGCGGAAGGCAACGGCATAACCCGAATCTTCCTACCTGGGGTTGGTACCCGAAATCGCTGGGAGCCTTGACGGACACTCAGAATCGGGGGGGGGCACTCGAATATTCAAGGAGAAAATGAGTCTAGAGGCAGAACATTGGTAGGCTGGGATGTATCTGGTGTACACCCAAGTTATGGTCGCACTGAGGGATAACGATGATGAGCCTTTCCCAATGATTATGTGATTATGGCAGCATGGCACAGTGGTAGCGCGTGGGCCCATCAGCTGAGGGTTGCCAGAGGTAACTTGATCAAAACTAGTTACTGCTATTCGAAGCCTATTTCATGGCAAGTTTCAAACTTTTGCTACTAGTAGAGTTTTGGTTAGGGTGCTGTTTATAGGCCATGTTTGCAAACACGTTTATAAACAGCCTGTTTATAAACCTGTTTTTAGGCCAGGGTTAGGATACCCCCTGTTTACAAACATCTGTAGCTTATCAAATTGCTCACCTAACTGGTCAATCCTAAGCTCAATCTTGGTACTCCTGTCAGGATTTAAACTGAAACTCACTCTATATTGATTTCAGACATTTTAGTAAAAAATTGCCTGTTTCAAGCAAGGGGGAACCGGACCGGCATTGCCGTACCGCGGGTTGGTTGGTCGGTTCACCGCCAGGTGGTGAAATTTTTTTGTTGACCTTGCAGTATTACTGATTCCTGGTGACTATTAGATGTCAACTTGTACCTTACATACCATTCATGATAGTATAAGGGGTATAAGGGAGATATTAAGCTTGAATTGCCTCAAAATCGCCACCAATCTCACGCAACCCATATCACGTGGTCTGCACGTGGTGGCAACCTGGACAGCCCCGAACAATGCAATAATTATGAGACGTAGCACTACAAACTGGTAGTAACAGTTCAAAAACACATATATGCTGCCTGTACCATAGAAATACAATGATTCGAGTGGTTAAGAAGGTTAATGGGTGACGAGACAGTGTAGTTTGGTGTATACGTCATAGTTCACGTCACGTGAAGGTTGGTCGGTTGGTCCCCCAGGCCTTATTTTTTTATACAACCCCTGGTACTTAATTTTTTAGTTGGTTCCCCCTTGGTTTCAAGTTGGTTTCAAGTTGGTTTCAAGCAGTCACATCCAGTCACAAGTGTGACATGCTGTCTGCTACACCTGAATATATGTTGTCAACAGGTCAGATGGAGATAGATTGCTCACAAAAGGTAGGAAACACCCTAAAACATCCTATACTAGCTTTCAGTATTGACAAAATTATATTTTAGCCAGCATCTAACCCAGAACCTATAAACTGGTTTATAAACAGGTAGTGATTGCCAGGGCTCGGCTCAAGCCTGAAGCCGAGCCGAGCCAGGGCCTGAAAAGCCGAGCCTAAGCCGAGCCTAACATCATGGCCTGGGAAGGCTTAGGCTCGGGCTTCAATTTTGGAAGCCTGAAGCCCTGGGGCAAAGCCCTACAGGCCTAGGGCTTGTATACACTCTATATACTGGGGTCTGAGCATGCTGAGTGATACCCAATTTTGACAGAATGCATCTGCAAATGGATAGTTTACTAGTGTTTTGTTATTTTCTCATGCCTCGGTACTCTTCAAGTACTCTTTTCCAACTGTGATGCAGTAATTGTTGTTACAGCAGACCTTAATTTGTAGCATGGTACTCTGGATACAGCACAAGGAGGTTTAGAATAAAATTATTTACATGAATATAATGAATCTGCATATTTTCATTGGCCTTTTCGAGTGAAAAAGGTATTATGTAATTTTTATATAACCAAGGAGGGCCGGTCTCAACCGGCACAGCCCGCTACCACTGCATGGACAGAAGAAATCACAGCAGCTATGTTACATTCGAAGTATTGAAGTTAAATCAGCTAAGATTTCTGACTCTTTCTGTTCCTTGGGAAAAAAACCCCAGTAGGCATACGAGAGGCAGAATCATTACATGTTAAGGGGTTACCCGACCTATGGGTTGATATTCTAGAGTGCCCTAGATACAGTTCATTAACAATGAATGATAACAATGAATACTCACTAGCACTTTCTCTGTCAACAATCTCACCATTCATCCACGACCCAAAACGAGATTTGTAACAGAAGACGACGGTGTCAAACACATGAGTGCCAAATACAAAAACATGTCAGCAAACCACCAGCACATGACTAGGCGAGCAACCAAGACATAGGGCACATCAAAGATGCAGCTTCCATAAAAGACACAGAATGACCATTGAGGTAAGTAGACACAGACATTTCAAGCAGACCTATGTAGGAACCAGAAGCAGTGCGCCAACCTACAATGAATACATCAAATATCAAACAATCAAGTGAAACCGGCCACCAGTGTGACTGATGCTCAATGACAAAAACCAATGGCAGACCGGCAACCTACAATAAAAAGACAAGAGTAAGTGAAACACTAGTGAAACTGGCCACTGGTGACTAATACTCATTCACAAAAACTGACACCGCAAAAGCCGGATGTACCAACATCTTCTTGATATCTAGCATCCAATAAAGAGATATAAACTGTTGTTTTACACCCAGGCTGGATGTTGACATATGTCCAACAACAGGGAAAAAAAGATGCGGGCTAGATCATGATCAAGGAAACACAATAAGATCAATATTTGGTTCTAAACAAAGACACAGCCACTCACCCAAAAATCCTGATCGCCAGCCAAAACCTTAATTTAGGGGAGGACATAGCCCTCTACCTAAAGGTAGTGGGAATACAGGCCCTGGGCAAAGCCCAAGCCGGGCCTGGCCCTGCTAGGGCTTGGGGCTTAGGCTCAGGCTTCAAACTTGATAAGCCCAGGCCCGATGAAGCCGAGCCCTATCCCAGGGTACCGAGCCGAGCTGAGCCCTGGCAAACACTATAAACAGGGTCTGTTTGCAAACAATGTTTGAAAACTGGTTTATGATGCTTGGGGCATTATAAACAGCACCCTAGTTTTGGTAGAATACAAAGGAAATTTGCTGTGGACTTGACTTAAGGAAAAACAAGAGCCAAAATGAATCGTTCTAGCGGCCCGGAAGTTTGGAATCTGCTGATGTTTTCAAGATGTTTTGGTCTGGGTGCTAAAATTATAAGGAGAGTCAATATGGGAGGGAATACAATAAGACTTCACGTACCTTTTTACTGCTCTACAATCATAAGAGGTCACCGTGTCACCAAGGGGTGAGTCAGTGAACTCATATCCTAGTATAGTAGGAGGTCGTGCAAAGGTCGCGTTAGAAAGTTCCGAGCTACCCACTCATACATAGACAGCTGACCCACTTAATGACCTTGGCCAGCCTGCATCGTGACGGAAGCAGTCCATTTCCAATGCCAAACTTGTCACTCCCTCATTGTAAGTCTAATCTAAACATTTGATATCTATCATAACCTTTTACTATCAGATTCATAACTGCCAGACTAATGCAAAGTATTCTCCAAGTTCTTCGTTCTTCGTTGACCTGCTGAAGGTTCGTCTTGTTTTCGCTTGGCAATGGTTGTAGGAGGGTTATTTTCTTTCTGCCTGGCAGAGCGACGTTGTGCAGCAGGGTTGTCGTGATTGGGACGTGTGGTCATCAGAGCGTGTCGTCTAGTTCCTTCTGGCAGCGTCTCCTGAGCTGAGGCAAGCGCAATTCTAATATGACGTGTGGTATCTTTGGTAGTACCTTTCTGCAAGATAGTGTCATTCAGATTTAGCTCAATAAATGGTTTTCAAAGCAGCAGTCACTTTACGAGTTAGGCAGGGCCCTTTTCTCCTGCAGTGTTTCTTGACTATATCACTGTGCTCCTCAGTATCAGCGGTAGCGGATATCTCGCTGGTGCCAGGCCCGTCTTGTTCCGCTTCATCGAGCCACTGGTAGTCCATTTCAGACAAGAAATTGGTCTCACTCTCCGAGGGTGAGAATGGGCGTGCATCAGCATCCGCATGAGCATCGGTGTTGGAGTGTGGTTCCTCTTCTTCGCTGCGGGAAGGGGCGATTGATGTGGTTTGCGCACGGACATAGTGAGTGGTGAACAGGGAAATAGAGAAGGAAGAGCTGGAGGAGGGCTGTTGTCGGATCCAAGACAATGCAGGAATTCCTCGCAAGCTACAAAGTCTTCTCGGAACGTGTTATCTTGTTGTGTATTTAGTCCAGAAATGCAAAACTAATGTTGCATGTTACCCTCAAGTCTATCTGCAGTGTCACTGAGAGGGTTAGGAGCTGGTGCTTGCCAAGAAAAATCGAGATAGTCATCATCGTGTGGATAAGTAGACTTGTTGCATTGGATCGTGGCGTTTCGGAGTTGACATAGTGGGGCCAAAGTTGCGACCTCGCGAGATTGTGTGGCTTGTGCTCGCCTGGCCAATTAGTGTGTTTATCAGAGCGGAGTAACACCAACCAATACAGTGCTTCTTCCTTCCAGACCTCGACCAGTCGAGCGTGTTGCTCAACTTGATGGTAGGTATCGCAGCAGCACAGCGCCGTGGTTGGTGCCACATTTGTTGTAGCTGGTAACCCCTGTGACTTTGTCAGGATTGGGTGATAGAGGTATAAAGCAACTCGCCAAATAGATTCGCAGCTGCATGGTCATTGAGTGAATGTTGGCGGAACAAATGGAGGTTGATGAACAAACAACAAACAAACCTGAGTACTGAGTCATGATCACATCCGAGTCCGCGATTCCACACAGAGACAATGACCATCCACAGCTGAATGGCACTACCAGTGAAAACAGTCACTCAGTGGCTTGGTTCGTTACGCATCTGACAGACTTAGACCTTGCCGGCCCGGGGATCAGCAATCCATCTGATGGCGCTGGTTTCTTGCCGGCACTGATAGATTACTTACATACCAAAGGGTCCAAAGTGCTTTCTAAAAAGCCGCACTGTGCAGAACAACAACTGGGATTTGTCCCCATTCTGATTGACCTGCTGGCTACATCAGTAATCTCTAGTAAAGCTTTTTTTGCCTTGCTCAAGGTGTAGCAAGCCGAAAAAGGCTGAAAAGCTGCAAGTCAAAAAGCTAGGGTTGATTTCTCGAAAAGCTCAAAATAGTTGGCATCACCGTCCCTGACACGCCACTCGGCATACCCGTTCACATTGTCACATTGCATCCCCTACCCGACTACATGATAGTGAGATATAGTAGGCCTCCACCCGTAGTCCTGATCCCAACCTATCTTCATGTCAAAATCTCTAGAAAGCTAAAAAGCCCAAAAAGCTTGCAAGAAAACCTTGAGATTCCTGATGTATGGAGAACATGGGAAGACTGGAGAAAATGAATGCAACTATGTTCTACATTGCCCCACGAGATGCAAGTACTTGATCGTTAGTTGATGCAACTGCTAATCAGACCAAGCCGCTGTTGGAAGCTTCCGTGGAGGTTCAAGCGAGGTATGTAGGGATCATGTCACTTCATTGAACACCAGTATGTACACGTATCTGGTTCCGACTCATTCAACTTCTGAGTCACTTGTCCCCGTGTCGTCCAATGATCTGAACAGATCATAGCTTGTGCGCGAGTACTGCGATCTTTGCGAAATGGACAAGTTCAATATCTATGCTCTGGATACTCTCCGGGCCCGGTGTTCCATCTTGGGCCTATGCCGGTAATAGATTCTCCTCCTCTGCACGCTACCTTTCAATCAATTCAGTGCTTCCGCTGAACTTCTCGTGTTCATTTATGACCAGGCTGAAACTCCTGCTACTGTTAATCATTTACGTATCTGATGCGAACCATATATCGGTGTTGGTACAGCGCTGATATATCATTTAGGCGATGAGTTTTTGTTGGTATACAAGTTCAATCCCTACATACCCAGTAGTTTGCTTTACTCCTGTTATTCGATCGCGTTTATATGTTGTCCTAACTCACCTTGGATGACTCGGAGGAACAAAGTATTGCAGGCGTTCTCAGTCAGATCGTATGTCTTATTAGAGCGAAGATCATAACCAAGTGCTGTCGGTTAATCAGACATAGTAAGTTCTTTCCACCATCTGTAAAAAGGACATTATACATATCAACCTGCATCTCGTTAATCGGTAAAAGCAGAGTTGAAAGAAGTTCCGGGATTTTGGCTGACGATTGAGGCTAGCGGGATGTGAGCTGTCTGTTTATCATCAACATTCACACAGGACTTGGTGATCTTTTAACCATATTGAATCGCTGACTAAAGCTTTAAAATAATGTCCAAGGTGGAAGGAAGGAAGAGAGGAAGAGAGGAAGAGGAAGGAAAGGCATGAGATAATGTCCGTGATGACCGATCACATCTGATATATAAAGAGCCTCATCTCGGATCGGGTCCTGCACATCTAAAATGGCATCAGCCGTCCCTGATGCTCTGATTTTTATTGCTATCATATCCTTCACTCAGGGTACAATGTCTGATGTTTCTTTCCAAGTCAACCTACTCAACTCTGACACAGGCATCTTTGTTCTCTTCACTTGTATCACAATCCAAAGTCTGCTGTAAGATATGATCTCCTGTGAAACACGACACATTCAAGCAAATGTTTGCAGCCATTGTGGACTTGGTAATTCAACTCCTCGCCGAGTGCTTCTTGTGATTGTCACAACACTGTTCATCTCCACAACGACCATGTTTTTTTCTGATCTGGCGTTTTACACCCGCCTTTTCTCTTTAAGTTCGAGTTCAACAGAGTCTTTGGATTCCAATACAAGCCTTATCCCCATGAGAATTCTGTTTCTTACAACAACAGGCTTCGCTCACTTGAATGTGTGCATTGTTGTTTTGAAAGGTATCGTAGCTTACTGATCTTTCAGTACTTACTGAGTGATGTGGTTGTCATCTGGAGGGCCTGGGTACTTCTGGATCGTCCGTTAGCCCGAATTGTTCTAGGTATCGCCATGTCTGTGACAATAGGTATGGCTCAGTCCTACAACTTTCGTGTAACTCAAAGCCACAAGGATGTACAATCACCTCCACTACTCTGTGGATTCTTGGCACCCAACTTACAGAATTCACACACAGAGATGCAGCTCATTTTTTAATGGTCTCTTGATGCTCAAACCTCATCTCGCTCAATCTGATCTCTATGAAAAACAAGGTACTAGTAGTAGCTCATGGTTGAACGTCTCTTGCTTTTGCTGCAAACTTGCCTGACAACAACATGGCAGGTGTTCTCATTCAGTTCCTATTGATTGTACCTCTTATTGGAACAAACCTCATGGCAACATCTGTGGTGGGTTACAAGGCATGGTAAGCATTCTTTTGAGCATTCGTAAACCTTATTCCCAGGATAGGATATACTATACAGAGATCAAGATACACCTTAATAGTTTGAACGGTAGAGGGAGGGTTGAAAAGGTTCTCATATTACTTCTTGAATCTGGATTAATCTACTGTACAGTTTGGGTGAGCATGAACAGCAATTTTTGCCTGTCAAAATTTACCTTGAATGGTCTAGATCGTGTTTCTGGGGCTCCAAATCAAGGATTATGTGACCTCACCAACCTTTGCCTCAAGTGAGGCTGCAAGTGATTGTATAGACTGTATACTTCCATACATTGCAGTGAGTCAGTGAACTTTGTTATAACCAACCTCAGGTTAAAAGCACCTAGGCAATCTACCCTGTGGCAGTTATTTTCCTCCTTCACCATGGAGCTACAATAGATCGTGACTCTGCCAAATCTGTTCACTTTGCAGCAGACATGAATTCAAATTCTGTTATCAGCTATGTCACACAACATGTGAGATCTGCTGAGCAGGCTGAACGCAAGGCAGATGAGGTTTGATGTGCAGTGGGGATAGTGCAAGTCACTCGGATAGCTGTGAGGATAGCAAATATGGCACTCCCTAAAAATAGATACACAGAGCCATTAAATTGTCTTTGATCATCTGAAGGTGCTCTCACAGTGGGAAGTCTGAGGATATTCAGAGTAAGGGGGAGGATGTATGGTCTCTTTTTAGAATTCCTTTGATCAAACTAACTGATAAAAGTACTGATCTGCCCTTGTTTCAGGGTTGAGCCATGTATGGTTTGAAGCCTGGTAACCATAATTTGGGATGGCTACCAGGGATAGTAAGCTAGAGGAAAAGGCTATTCATCTGGCAGCTGGGATGCTCCTAGCTGGACATTATGGGGCTATTGCAGCACTGACAGTATAATGCCTGAATGAGACATGCAGACATTTGTTGAAGGAGTATGGTTGTATCCTACTATGCTGCAGAGGTGTTGCATTTTGCTATTCAAAAAGTTTGTGAGAGTTGGGAAAAAGATGACAGGAAAGCTGTTGTCATTCTTTGCATGGGGTGAAGTGCTTAGTGGACCCCTTGAAGTGAAATCCCTTTGGGAAGGATTCTTTTAAGCCTGCACCAAGGGGCTACCAGCAATTACACTGCCACACATGATCCCGATTTGTTGATTAAGGTCGAGTCCAGGGGGTACCTACCTACCTAAACAGTCACATGCTGGCATTGATCTCCCGTTTTTGATTGTTGTGTCATTATATTCAATACATGTTTTGATTGTTGTTATATTTCCTGCTGCAACCACCCTACCTATGCCACTGCTGAGGAGGAACACGCTAGTGCATGGGGCAAGACTGATATATCTAGAAAGCTTGCAAATCCACACAGAGCACTGTGGACAACAAGACACTCCTAATATATGCACAACCACTTTGATATTCCAAGTTTTTGTGAGGTCAGAAGGAGAGCATTACAATCAATAAAAGGCTTTTATTTCAAGTTGCACAGAAAATGTGACAAACATATTTCCTGTAGACCAGAAGTGGGTTTAGACACTGAGGGTGTATGATAGAGGCTGGGAACGTATATCACATGAATTCACAAATGGACAATCACAATTTATCACAAAGTCAAACACAAAATGTCAACCAAAGACAAATCCAAGTCAAGATGTATGCAAATCCAAGATGATTCGTCAAATCAAGTCTCAAATCACACAAAAGATAGCACAAACACTGATAACAATAGATTTCCGACTATGGAACCCAAAGTACAACAGGTAGCAAATCACTTATCTAACTACTAGAACTTTGAGTCCTTTTATACAAATGCCAAGCAGGTACTAGAATAGATGAAACACTTCCAAGCTTTCTTCCTAAGCTCATAGGAACGGACGGAAGGCTTATCCAAACACTCTTGACCTTGGATGACCCCTTCCAACGGTCCCTTGACTACTATCTTCCTTATTGGGTCCTATCTGATTTTACGAATCCTTCTGATACTCCTAGATATGACTGGACAGACCTTTCTAGACCCTCAATCATCTTACAAAGAGACCAATCCTAGAGTCACTGTGACTCCAACATTTTTGATCCATGATCACTGAATTCTAGATCAGTGGAGCTGAGCTGATTGACATTATCCCAAGTGCCAGTTCTAAGACATTATCCCAAGTGCCAGTTCTAGACCAAAGCAACTCCTAGACTATTTCCAGGTCCAAGCAGGGTTGAGTCCCAAAGCTTTCTAACTTTCCTGAGCATTTCTCTATGCATTTGACTTTTCTAGTTTTTGTGTTGCCTATTACTGTTTGCTTTCTAGATAGTCAACATTTCTAGATCTTTTGTAGATAGCTCGGATTCTAATGATATCCTTTCTTTTACTAAGTAAACCCTCTGGCAATACCTCATAGAGTCTAGCTGATTCATAAGTTAACCGTATCTCAAGCAATAGCTAACCACGACTCATCAATCCGGTTTTCTAGATCTCTAACACATAGCTTTAACTGCATCATAAGCTATAGCAAGTAATTCCTAGAATGTGGATATCAAGGCTTAGACTTATGTAGAGTAATGAAAGAGCAATTTATAGCCTTAGCCAAAAATCAGTCGTATCACCGCTTAGCATTCTTTCCATGCATATCACAGACCCAGTTGTCTGGTGCATACTTTGTTGGTTTGTCAGATTGGTTCTTGTGTTGATTGTGCTCATTAACAGATTCCATCATGACATCAGAGGTGCCATCCAAACCTTCATCATGCCAATCCTGGACACTTTCCTCCATCTGTGAGTCCTTATCTGAACCCTCTGATTCTTTCTTATTGCTTTCATCATCTAAATCTAAGCCAACAACTTCCCTGCAATCAGGGCAACAGGTGAAATTTTCAGTGTCTTCAGTAGCAAGATGCTCAGGATGTTTCTGTTCTGCCTTAGTCCAGCTCTCTATAAGACAGACTATACCTTTTTCATCTGTGAAAAGTCTACCTAGCCCAAAGGAGAAGTGCAGTGTGATTACTTAATCCCAAAGGCCAACACCCTGTTATGGCTCTGAGCCTTGGAGCACATTCCAACACTGTTTTTAACAAGGTAATAAGCTATGGAATGTTGTTTTGTACTCTATATGTTGATATGGACCACTGCAAAGCCATTCTGAGATGCAACAGAAAAATTTTTTAAGTGAGCTCAGTAGGGATACCTACCTCCCTACATTGTGTGATGGTTTCTATTTCCAGGCAGCCCCTTGGCCTGCACAGAAGCATTATACTTCACCCTCCCTTAAGGCTCCAATATAAACAGCAATTTGCACATGTCAACATTTACCTTGAATGGTCTAGATCTAGGGATCCAAACCAAAGACTCAGAGTATGTGATCTCACCAACCTCAACTGTGGCTGTAAGCACTTCCATACATTAGGGTTGTTCATAGTATCCACTTTGTGTAGTCATGGATCAAATCCAGCTCTATCCTCCTTTTGACTTGACAAAGTGTTAGACCTAGATGGTATTATCCCTCTGACCAACTCTGCACCAAATTCGCATTTAGCCAGGGGATAGAGAAAAAGGTGAGAAAAAGTCAAACCAAAAAGTGGCCAAAAGTAGCTACTTTGAAACCCCCTATTGCATTGAGTTAACAAACTTTGTTATTGGAGCCTATAAGTACTTAGGCAATCTTCCCTGTAATGGTTATTTTCCTCCTCCCCATGGCACTACACTAGATTGTGACTCCATTGGATCATCTGTAGAAGATTGATGGATTAGCTTTGGGTGCTAACTTGTCTGCTCCTACCATATGGTCTAATTTTGGCCATCTGTTTCCTTTTTGGGACTCAATTTATTTTGCATATTTCAATTCCTACCCCTCAGTTCTCACCATCATTTGTGGTGATCTGAGGGTGCATATATTCATGTATTTATTTCCTAGTACTAACTCTATTGTAGTTAGTTCACTTACAGTGTCTTAACAGGTGAATAGAGTTCTTACCATCATTTGTGGTGATCTGAGGTTAGTTCACCTAACATTTGCTGCAAATGTGAATCATCAGCTATGTAGTGCAACATAAGCAGGTTGGGAGCAGGGATGCAAATGAATCTTGATGTGTATGTAGTGAACCCAGCAATTGAGGATAGAGTTGTCAGAGCAACTTGCTCAGAAGCCTCAGATAGCTGTAATAGCATATGGTATTCCCTAAAAATAGATACAGAAAGCTGTTAGCCAAGTTGGTCTCAATCATCCAAAATCACTCTCACAGTGAGGATGTCAGGCATAGGAGGACATATTCATGGTGACAGATGCACATTCAATCTGCACCCATGCCTAGCAAAGGGGTACCAAAAAATCAATTATATACCAGGGGTTGTATAAAAATTTAGACCCTCCCTCCCTCCCTTCATCTTTACCTTCCTAAAATGGTATGGTTACTTCCAAGAATAGTATAGATTTTGTCCCACCTCAATAGACATGTTTCAGACTTGAAGCTACCTGTCTTTAGCATTCTTACAATGAATCAAGACTGATTTGACTGCTGAAAGCAACTCAGATGATTTTTTGACCACTTGCCTTATTGGAACATGGCCACAACAAATAAACTGCCATAGCTTTGGCCTCTTCCCAAGAGCATGCAGATTGATTTCCTTGAGCATTCAGCATGCAAATGAATCTATTTGACCTGCTAAATGTATCAAAAGTCATGGGGTCACCTAAAATTTTTGGTGGCCTGGCAGCTGACCCTCCCTCCCTACCTGTGGTATGGGATTGCCAGTCCAGTATTCCTTTGAGTGCATGAGTGCAGGAAGTGATCAAACATCTCAAGTCTACATACTATGCACTGTATTGAAGTCATATAAACTAGTTTATGTCACTAAAAGCCTTTGGAATGTACTTAACCATTGCGATACTCCTGTGAGTTGCAACTTAGCTTGATGATAATAACTGATCAGACCTGACAGAAATGAGAGACAGATAGATTTCACAGAGCATTTCGAACACATTATCAAACCATACACCCAAGATCACAGAGTCACTTGGGAGGTCCAAGGAGCTGAAGAGATGTGAGTAGCAAGAGATTCTATGTGTCACTATGGTTCCTGACAAGTTTTATAGCCCTACTTCTGGAAGATCTGTGGTATCACTCCTCATACCATTAGAAACAAAGAAGGAAAGAAGCTCTGAACAAACAAGGCTCTCCCTTACTGAGTTATTGTAACAGAAGTTGAAGTTGTTAAAGTCAATGCACCAATGTTGTTAAACACTTTAACATGTCAGGCTGACTTCCTACTATGGATAGTATATGGTTCAAGAATCGGAATTGAATTCAAAGTTGTTATGATCACCTTCTACTAGTATGTAGTTGGCTTGTCTGACTACCAAAAGAGATACCTTCTATGTATCAGATCTCTAAATCCGATGGCTTGAAAATGGGGGGTGTTCCAAATGTTAAAAAGAACTTTACCAATACACGCGATGAAAAGGAACCTCACTGTGTGAGGCGGGCTGACTGCGCTGGAAATGGAAGTGCTTGAAAT
>QLOY01005079.1:0-17213 GCA_003313965.1 Megacollybia marginata
TGGTCCCGCTTGCAACAGCTGTTTAGCTCTTGCATAGTTACTAGTATTCTGTATATGTATATATATATGGAATACATATACATACATGTAGCATTAGTATACCTAAGCCTTAATATTGGGAATGCTACTGAGGCAATGTTGTATTTATTTGCTAGTATTTGTACTACATCCATATTAAAAAATCTAATCCAGCCATTGCTACCATAAAATGAATGCAGTAATAGCTAATTATGGAATACATATATATATGTAATGTTAATTGAAGCTGAGGCAGCAGGGCAGGGCAGCAGAATATTAATGGCTACCCTGCTATCCCGCTACCCTGCGATCCTACTAACCCCGTGATTTATATATTTATAGAGCACCCGACCACCTGCCATATATGTATGGGTCCCGCTCCTACTAAAAAGGTGCTGATTAAGCATCTTGAGTGGGAGTGGTTATAACCACGAAAAAAGCTTTTGAAAAATGTGGATATAACCAGCTTGAAAAGCCTTTTTTTAAGGGCATGGCCTGTCGCGTTCGTCGTGTTAATGCGGTACGTTCTCTCCTAAGAGATCAATCTTTCGGAGCCTTATTCCTTTTTCTTTTCTTCTAGGCTGCTGCTGCTGCTGAACGCTCCGATTGTCGACAGGTACGTTATCTTCCCTATTGCTACGTTCCCGGACTTGACACTACTTCTCTTCCTTACTTGAAGTCTCTTGCTGTCGCTGCCAGGGTTCGTTCCAACCTGGCTTGTTCTGGCTTGCATGGTTCGCATGCACCCATCTCTTGTGCTTCTATTGTTCGTACGTCTTTATCTTAGGGGCTCTTTGACTCCCTAAGCCTCTCTTAGACTCTGAATTATCTCTTAACTCTCCTGCCCATCCCGATCTTGATAGGGCTCGTGACATTTCATCGTCCTTTGAGGATTTGTCTACTCCTGGTACCTCCCGGGCATTGTCTGATTTGCGCGATCGCCTTGAAGACTCTGCTCATAGGCTTTATCTTGAGCTCCAGTTTCATGATCTTCTCCAGGCCGAAGTGATCCGTCTCCGTCAGAGCATTTCTTTCCGCGATCGTCTCCCTGTTCCTGTGACCGAAGTGCTGGCTAGTTCTGCCAGTACTCCTCCCATTATCGCTACTGGGATGCGGGTTGGTGAGGATTCTTCTCTTGCCTCCCCTCCCGGTGGTCCTACGGGGTCGGCAGTTGCTTCCGCAATCGTCGTGGATGAGCCCACGGAGAGTTCTTCCTCCGCCGATCTTTGACTCGGGGCCTCGAATCTTTCTATTGTGTCTTCATATCCGCAATCCATCTCGTGTCAGCTTATTTCGCTAAACAGCCTCTTATATACCTTCTTTCCGCTAGTCATTCTTTTAATCACGATTTTACCTGTGCCTTAAGTAGTCGGTTTGGGTAGGTAGCTTAGGACAGTCCCCTCAATACATTGTTGGACCTTGCTTTCTCTACCTGGCCGGTTTCCTTCTCGGCCTAAGTCTTTTCCTGATGTCACCTTCCGATGACCGATCGGAGTCCGAATCCACTTCCCCCTCACTAAGAGATCGGTCGTCCTGTTCGCTTTTGTTTTCTCCTAAGACTTTATCTCTGTCTTTTCTGTTTAGTCTGACCCCATCAAACCACAAATCTCTACCTTGATCCGGGTCTAACTCGTCTTCAGGTTCTGCGGACCCTTCTAGTCTCTTAAGTCCTTCTGCTGATAAGTCGATCAAATCTTTGATCTTATTAGTCAATGTAAGCTTTTCTCTCGCGAAGTACAGGATGACCCTAAACCTCGCGACTTTCGAGTGCAAGACCGCTCCATCCATCTCTGCGAGCAAGTAAGAGCCTCCGCTGGATTGTTTTATCACTATTAGGGGTCCCAGCCACCTAGGTTTTAACTTTCTGTTTAGGTGATCTTTCCGCATCAATACTAGACTTCCCGGTTCAAACTTATAATCTTTTATCGTATGTACGTGTTCTTTTTTCGTATCGCTTAACCCAAGCACGTTTACCCCTGTCTATGCGTTTTCGCATTTCTAAGACATGTTGTTGGTGCTTCGCTAAAGCCCGGGCTCTAAACCTGATCAGCTCTTCAGTGGTAAGTACTCTATCCGGTAGCTTTACTAACCAAGTTGCTTCTAAGAGATCTAGCGGTATAACCGGATGCGCTCCAGTTACCGCGAAGAATGGACTACATCCCATCCCTTTTCGAGTTGTGATCCTTTCCGCCCACAATGCGAATGGTAGGTACCAATACCATTTAGATAGGTCCCCATCACCTTAACCAGTACTTGTCTTAGGTCCCAATGACCTCGTTCTATTTTTCCGTTCGCTTGAGAATTATACGCGGAAATCTGAATCCCGGTAATTCCATATTTACTCTCTATCCAATCTAAGGCTGACCGGTACTGCCCTGCATTATCCATAATAATCTTCCTAATGCAGCCAAACCTACAGATGACATCTTCGAAGAGCCACTGTCCGATCGCTCTACTAGATTCGCTTCTTACGGCTCTAGCTTCTGGCCAGGCCGTTAAGGCACACCGCCCATGGGCGATTTTCTTACATCCATTTGAAGGTACCAACATATGCAGAGTATCCGCATGGAACTCCATAAAGATGCTCGGCGTATAAGTTACTGTTGGTGGCACCCGTGGCAATTGTTTCTGTCTAAGTTGACATGGGTGACACGATCTGACATATTCCTTTATATCGGCCTCCATTTCTGGCCAATAGAATCTTTTCTCCAAGAGCTGCTTGGTCGCGAAGAAGCCCCTATGACCTAAGTTGTCATGCGCTGACTTCATCATCCAAGTACGGTCTCGTTTATCTTCAACTACTAAGCGATGGTTGAGTCCATCCGAACGCCTGTATAACCTTTCTTCTTCGTCTAGGAAGTAGCGCTTAGCGTTCCTTACAAACCGTTTAAACTGTTTATTATCTCTTAAGCCGTCAGGCCTTTTCATACCATTTCCTAACCATTCTCAAACTGCTGGTAACTTCCTATCTTGTTCGATTGCGGTCTTAGTACGATGTTCCTCGCTGTAGGGTAACTTTTCTTTATGTCCTCCGTCATGATCCTCGCTATCGGAGGTCAATTGCTCGTTTATAAATTGCATCGCTTTTAATCTTGCTTTCCGCTTAGAGCTTCCTTCTTTGCGGAATTGTTTCATAAGTTTCTGCTTCATATATTTCCTCTCTACTTTCGACTGTTCTCGAGCTTCTCCAAGCTCTAAGTGAAAGTCTTCTACTGACTTCGCCACGGAAGTCATGTTTTCTTTAGCAATAGTGTACCAGTAACCTCCTCAGTAGTTGATCTGATGGAACTCTTTAATATCTAAGGGCTCCTCGTACGGTTCCTCGGGGTACTCGATACCTTCTAGACCGGCGGGTTCGTCTTCCCATTCTTCCAATCTAGGATAAGTTTTATCTTCCGGTTGCGGATCTCGCCTGGAGAGCCCATCTGGTCCAAACGTTTTTCCTGGACAGTGTCTTAGGGTAAAGTGGTACATCAGTACATGCTCTATCCATCGATTGATTGTCGCATTAGGGGCTATACTCAGATTAGTCAGCATCCCTTTTAGGAATTTTGCGTCGGTTTCTACTATTAGCTTTCTACATCCTAGAAGCCATAGTTTATTGGCTTCTAAAGCTCTCATCAACCCAAAGAGTTCCCTCTTGGGTTGTGAAAATCTTGCTTCCCTCTCGTTTAAGGTAATCGACCCAAAACGTGCAAACCGTCTTTGCTTTTTGTCTCCACCAGGTTCTTCCTGATAGATGTAGAACCCGACCGCTTTCCACGATGTGTCTACTGCTAAGACTATGGGGGTGTCTAACTCCGGATCGACTGGTTTTAGAGCTGGACAATTCTCTAATGTAGTCTTAAGACTTTCCATAGCTTCTTCTTGCTCTGGTCCCCATTCCCACGGGACATTTAAGTGTTTGAGCTTTTCTAACGGTTCCGCTTTCTTAGCGAAATCCTTAATAAAGACCCTACAGACCCCAATTGTCCCTAAGAACGCGCAGATGTCTGATATGTCCTTACAAGGTCCCCAATCGCGGACCACTTTTACTCTTTGTTCTTCTGGTCGCCTGCCCTCATAAGTACAGCGATGACCGACAACTGTTATCTCTTCAGTGCATAAAACCGACTTGAACCCGGAGAAAGTACCTCCACAGTACTTCATCCGTTGCAAGACTCAATTTACATTCTGCATATGTTCCCACACGAAGCGCCTACTACCTTCGTTTTCCTCGATCATTTCATATTTCCCATCCCCTAACTCATATCGAGTTTTAGGACCTTTTATAGGGACATCATCGATGTAAGGAACCGTTACCTCGGGTATTTCCTCCTCTAAGATGAATGTTACATCATCATGGAATATCGGAACTGAGTTGGTCCAACCCATCAGTAATGTTACAAGCCTTAGGGCACCAAATGGTGTTTGAAACGTAGTGTAGTCTCTGCCAAAGTCTGTTCGTCATATCCGACGTATAGATCGCACATGCCTCCGCAAGCGCGTCCAGCGAATTGTTCTGCTAGTATCTCTGTAGCTGGTGGTAAACCTGAGTGCGCAATTGTCACTTGTTTAATGGTTCTAACGAATGCACTAAGCGCAAACTCTTTTTATCTTTCTTTACTACACAAAACCATCTGGATCGATAGGATGAGTTAGAAGGCTCATAGACTCCAGCATCGAGCTTAGTCTTAATGATCTTACATACTTCATCGTATAATCCTGGTGGGATCGGAATATTCTTTAAGGCCCAAGGTACATGCTCTATCACCGGCATCTCAATCGGTGGGAACATATCTTCACGGAATTTTCTTCTCTCTGTGTCATCCCAAGTGAACGCTTCGTTCTGCTCCGCTATTAAATGGTGTACTAATTTTCTTTCCTCAGGCCATAGGAATTCTCCCTTATGGACCTTATCCATAGCCTCTTTTCTTTCTTGGTTATATCTACTCTTAGGTTCAAAGTCCGGCGGCTTAGGCTTTAGCTCTGGCATATCTGCCAACAGGTCACCAATGATCTTCCGTTCGATCCTGAACTGTTCGGGTAAAGTACCCATTACTGGTTTAACTTTTAATGCGACCGGTTTGTACTTTTTAGTCGCAAATTGCTCTCTTAGTGAACAGGTATCGCATTCACATAGCTCCCTAGGACTCCCTTCCTTCGGTACTGCATATCCTCGATGTTGATCATCCAATCCCTTAGGTGGATGCTTGGTCCGTTCAATGAGTAATTTTTCTTCAATTTCTACTCTTCTTTTCGATTCGACTCCTGATGGTGGCGCAACTTCATCTCGTTTTCTTAGATAAAGTCGTTCCTTCCCTTCGTAGTCACAGTTCCCTCCTACTTCCGTAAGATAGGAGTCTAGCATTAGCTTAGAGTCATCGTCTATTGTAGACTCGCTCATCGCTGCTGCCAGATATATATCTCTCTTCTCGTCATCCCTTTTGCAGGTGTGGTATAACTAATCATGTTGGTTGGTTCACAATTTTCATCTACTTCTATAACCATCGCGAACTCTCCTTGATCCGGGATCAACTCCTCGAGTTCTACCGAAAACCCGGCTCTGGCTTTAGTGCAGGCACCGGTACTCGATATCTTGGCTTTCCTTGCTCAAAAGTGGTGATGGTGCTCGCCTTACCTGTATTTGGGTCTCTAAGCATTATCATCTGCCCACCATCAGCTTGGTTCTGAATGAGACTCTCGGTAATCGCATCGAACGGTCTTCCTAAGAGTACCTGGTAGGCAGGATCTCTTATGATGTGCACTTGTAAGTATACATGTATATTTCCAAAGTCGAATGCTATGTTCTTAGCGAGACCCATGCTCTGGTCTACCGTTTTGTTCGCACTTTGTAGTTGAATTTTTATATCTGGATCCCAAGACAGTCCTAACTCGAGCGCTATTCTTAATGCCGTTGATACGATTTGCGATCCGGCATCAATTACACTTTCGTATTCCCCTACCCCGTTAATTACTGGGTAGACCGTCCTAAGACCTTGCGACTCCTTAGCTACTATTATTCCTGTCAAATCGGAGTTAACTCCGCCTTGTGCTAGAAACTGTTCTATCGGATCTGTTACATATGTCGATCCCGACAGCATCCTGCCCATCTGGTAGAATGACAAATACACTTCCACTTCTGGTAGGGTCGTTTTGCATGGGGGAGCATCCTCATCTTCTATTTCTTCGATAGTGGTCTTATTGACCACTGCTATGGGTACTCGTTTTGGTGTTAATTCGCTCCTGACCATTTCTCTAAATGGTTTAGAACTCACAAAAAGGTCTCCAACAGAGATGTCTATCAGTTGATTGAACATCCTGTCTCTTATTACCGGTAATAAGGTATCGTTCTCTACCCCTGCCTTAAGGCGAAACCTGATTTCAGGTTCTCTAGGCGGTTCCATTTGAACTACTGGCTGAGGTACTTCCTTAATTGGTGTTACTTCTAAATAAGGCAACTCGGGTGCCTTAGGGGCTACCGGTACTTCCACTAAAGGTTCTGGTATCGCTATTGGAACCGGTACTGCCTCCTGCGTTTCTTTTGTCGTTTTCACTTTTGTTTTAGCTTTCTTAGGAGGTCCGTACTTTACTGGTCGTTGCAGTGTCGGACTCCTATCTCGATTTCTTTGATTTCTCATATTTTCCTGATTAGGTAATGCATTTGAGTTCTCCAGCATTCTACTAGCTCTGCTACTAGTAGCTGGTTGCACCCTCCTCGAACTTACTGAAAATCCGAGTTATCTTTCGGATCCTCTGTTCTAGAACTTTGACCAGTCCTGGTAAGGACGTTTTGACCTTGGAGAGCGTTTATTATATGCACGAACTCATCTATTGAATAAAGTCCTTGCGCTCCTCCCTTAGGAGCATTTGCTACTACCGGCTGTGATCCCGGATTGACCGTTGGTATTATGGGCACATTAGCAAGCGCATTGACGGGTATTGGCCTTGTCCTGGCCTCTACATTTGCCATTCGATATTGCATGTTATTCAGTTCGTTACACATCCCAGCGACTAAGTTGTCCCTAAGACCATGGGACTGCATCTGCTGCTGGTAGACTTCCATAGTTGGATGCCCGTACCAGGTGCTCGGAGGAGGGCCCATAGCTATGAGCCCATCTCGTTCTGCTTCCCAGTCCTCGATCAACAATTGTTGCTGTATATTTTGTTTTCTCGTCCTCTGGGCCCAATAGGCTTCAATCCTGAACCTAGGGGCCGTAGAAGTATTTACTTCTCTTGGTAACTGATCTCCATTAGGTAACTGGAAACCTCTACTGCTAGGCGATCTAATGATCCATCCTTTTGTCAGGAATTCCAGGAAATGCTCACACTCATTGAGCATATGTCCTAACTCCCAGCAGAAATGGCAAGTGACTTCTGTCATCCGGTCTCTCTGATGCTCTGGATGCCTGTGTGCATTATCTCTTAAGGGATTCCCTTGTCGGTAATTGTTATATCCTTGGTGTGTCGACTGCTGCAGGACACTCCGTTGTGCTAGCTGACTCCTAAACGCTTCCATCTCTTTCTTCACTGCGTTCTTCAGATTCCTCTGCGATTCTTGCATAAACCCCTGAAGCGTCTGTTTTAGACTTTCAGTGTCTATTGCTTCAGTTTTGACGATTGATGGCACAAACGATGGTTCCATCGAAGATGACCCCAACGATATACCAGCACCCTTTTCTAACTCTGCTAAATCTCTTAAGGTGGTCATGACGTCTTCGATCAAGTACGGATCTTCCGGTCGACGGAAGGTAGTACCTGGCGGGGGTGCGGATTTTCCTATTTTTATCAACAGGTGCTGTTTTACCACAGCCCTGACTGTCTCTTTAAGCGATTTCAGGAAGAGATCTACTAGTCCCTTATTGGTGATGAGTTCGGGTTTTATCTTCATAACATAGACCATTTCCGTCTTGAAATTTCTCAGGAACTCTAAAATTGCATGGTACTTGCTTAGCTCGAGATCCCTATACTTGAAACACACTTGTTCAAGCCTTTCGAGGCTTCCCTGGTGAATGGCTTGAGCTTTAGGATAATTGCTGAAGACTTCCGACTCGAAAGCTTCCCAATTGCCCTTCCCGAAGGCATCAAAACATTGCCATTGCCGATCAACAGCTGGCTGGGTATACTTGACGATGGTCTTCATGCAGGTGTTCGCATCGTCGATTTTATCCGTTTTAAAGTAGTCCACCATCTGTTCCCAGAATCGCGGCAAGTTTTCAGGCTCGTCCGCAGAGAACCGTGGGGCTTTCCAATCATTAGGTACAGGCAAAGTAGTCATAGTAGGTATAGTTGGTATCAGTGGAATCAAAGGAACGGGTGGTTTGGGTAAGAAAAAGTTGGAAAGGAAAGGTTGTAAGTTCGATGTAATAGATTCGCTGGAGGACGTCAGAGTTGGTATTCCTTCATTCCTTAAGCTTTTAAAACGATAGGCTTCTCCTAACTCAAAAGTAGAAGATTTGGTCGAGACTGATTGATCACTTAGAGTGGGTGAGACAGAGACGGCCTGGTTATCCCTAGACGGTCCTGCTATGTTACTCTCGGTTTCATCAACCTTGGTTCCTCCTAAATTAGAGGTGTCTCTATGTAATTGGTTGAGTAAATTTGTTTGTACTCGGTTCAAGTAACGGAGTACTGCCGGATCGTCGCTTAGGACGTTCCCAAAAAGAGGTTGATTTGTGAACAGATCGATTGGATCTCTGCTTCGGGCTTTAGCCGAATTTTGGGTTGTCTGTCGACTAGTTCGTGGGTTAGGATGATTAACACCCTGTGCTCGGCGTAGCAGTTTACTACGGGGAGTCTTTGCAATTGTGTATGAAGTTGTTCAATAAAGAACGGATGCAACTGGTTCCGATCTCGTCAAAACTAAGTTCTAAGTCGAAATATATGAAGGCTGATCTCTTCAATAGAACCAAGCTCTCGCGGTTGGCTCCAGATGAAAGGGAACCTCACCATGCAGTGACGGGAAAATGAGGCAAGCCAACTACGCTACTAAGAACGAACTGCCTAAGCGAAGGAGGCGAGGTAACTAAACCACAACCAAACAACCCAACGCAAAAGGTAGCACTCCCTAAGTACCGCCCTGATGCTTCTTCTAAGTAACTGAGATGTTCTATCCCCTTGTAAGTACGTGAGACCGGTTTAACTACAAAAGAGACACGCTTTGAGTTGACTTAAGCGAACTGCGATGTTCCGATTAAAATCGTTAGGTAAGACCTAAGCGTTGCGGGTGAGACTCTGATTAAGAGATCTCAAGGGTCACTGTGCGAAACAATGAAGGAGGGTGTTCTTTAGAACGAATAGAGACTTCTCTAGAAGTGCTCAAGGTGCCAGAGTTTGAGACTGTGGACTTAGTTTGCCAATGTGAGGAACACTGGTCTTGGATGCGCTTAGGGAACGACTCCTTAAGGCAGGCAGCGGCAAGTGCGGAGGGACTGTTCTGGCTGTTAAGCGGTACTAGGTCCGTCGGCAATGAGTGTGGCCTTGAGGATATGGGAGAGGATGAGGTACTAAGTCGGTGACTCGCACGCAAGTTTACTTCGGTGACTACTGGAACTGTTCTGGCCTGCAGGCAGTACTGAGTTCGCCTAACTTCAAGTTGACGATGTCTGAGTGGGAGTGCCCGGACACTCTACAATGCAAACGTTCCCTAAAGCGGTACTAGTTAGTCTTAAATGCAGCAATTTCTCATGCGATTAGATGCTATGTAATCTGTGGTTCAAAATGCAAGGTAGTATATACCTGCGAAATACACGCTGTTCTGTCTTCGTCTGTATTCTGCCTTTTACTTCCTATTTCCTCTCAGCTTTATACTGTCTGAATCCTTCCAGAACCTTCTAAACACCTGACCTGTATGTGTATGTGCCTGTCTGATTCCTCATCCTTTTACTGCCGTAGGAGTGCCGTGCCGTAGATATGTGTCAATCCGGTGTTGTCATCTCAGCATGACATGTCGATCCTCCTTAAGCGATGGAGGAAGGTTGCCGGTGTCGTACTTGGGTCCCTAAGTCAATAGAGTTAGTAGGCAGCCTTGTTGTGTGTGCTCTGCACTGTCTCCAACACTTCCTTAGTTTGTTTCTCTACTGCTGAGAAGCGCTTCGACTGACTCCCTCGAGGATTTATCTCTGTCTAGTCCTCCACATAATGATAACGTTATACCGCCGGCATCATCACTGTCCAAACTTGTTCCTAAGTCATACCTGCCACTTTAAGACTTCCCCGATCTATCTCTGAGAGAGATATCCTAACCTCTACTGGCTGACTATGGCTTTAAGACTTTCGTTATAGTGTAGATAATGGTCAAGGTAACGGCGCGTGAGTTAGATACAGCTGACCGAGCTTTAAGCCCAAGCCAGCTCGTCTTAACTCTAGTTTGACCGTCCGTTCGAGTAATGTGCTCGTTATTCAACACCACATGCCTCTTATGACATGGGGTACCCTCTAACCTACAGGCTTATCCCTTAGAGAGTCTTTCTCTTGTTTAGGGGATGCCTGGAATTTGTCTTAAGCTGTATTTTGAAAGACTTTCAGCCCTAGCCACCTAGTGGTCTTATCAGCGGAACAGTCTAAACCAAGCCTTCTCCCGTCTCTGAGATCAGTACCTCAAGGGAACCTTCTCCTTTCTCATTCAGTAGTACCTTATAGGGAACCTGCCCCTTGCTGCTTAATTAAGTAGCCCCGCTTCGAGTCTAAACCACTTGTTTTGGCTTGTTTCAAGTCACCCATAGATAGCTTGTGATTGGGAGAGTCTTCTGTAGTCAGGAGAACTTCACTTAGTCAGTAGTTAACGCCCCACGGGACTTCGAGACTTTTTATAGAAGTTTCAAGTTTTAGTAGTTCATTTCTCTAGTCTCCAAACTCGAAAGGAATACCTTAAAAGAGGTGTTTGGGTGTTGGATTTAGTGCTTGCATTGTGTGTGTGTGTGTGTGTTAGTGTGAGTTGGTGTCAGCATCAGCCCATTTCCAGCACTTCCATTTCCAGCACAGTCAGCCCGCCTCACACCGTGAGGTTCCTTTTCACTGCATCAGAGCTCCTCCTGCCGGTAGTCTCCCAGAACCCATCCATCCTCCCATCCATGCAGCTCATCATTTGCTATCGATATCTCTCCACCAACTCCGTAAATGCATAAAAAAAATGCTTCTCAGTGCCTCTTCCAGTTTGACTTCTTTCTGAAACCATAAGTGGTCCTTGGAGTGAACACCCTGTTTCATCCACTCGCTCGCCAGTCAGAACAGATATAATGCACATGTACTCAATGCCTCGTGCAACGCTGCCTGTCGATACGCATATGCTGCCAGACCTTCCTCTAGACCCCTCTCCAGACCCATTGTGTTCGTTCTTGCCTTCTCCTTCCACCACTCACAATGCCAGTCCATGAAAACAACATACCGGTGCATTTCCTCGGATATTAAAACTACCTCCTCGTGCCATCATTGATATCTTGCTCGGGCTTGTAGCCACTGTAATCTGAGTTCTGTATAGCCTGTTAGATATCAACATAGTTGTCATGCAGTATAGCTTTACCATCATCCACTGAGTCCTTGTCCTCAGGATCAGCACCCATCTCCATCCAAATCCACGACAGCATTACATATCCTTCACCAATTCCATAACCTTGAGGCAGAGGCTGAACATCCTCCTTCTTGAGAGATTTGAACTGAAGCCTCCACGAATCGGGTCTCTTCAGCAGGGGGGCCAGTACAGCCATCGCCCTATGAGCTCGATTGTAACACCTGGTGTAACTGTCAATCCGAGACATGCAGTTCTTGATAGCCGTTTGAGATTTTGTGTTTGCTGCAACACCAATCACGCCTTGGCGTCGTGTACCTTGCAGATATGCATACAATCAAAGGTTTGTTCGAATACCTTCCAAACAATCATTCGTGGCAGCCGCACGCATCTGCCACTCATAATCACACAAGGAGTCATTGCATTCCGTTGAGCTGACAATATCAGAAGGGAGGTAGAGTCGCCACTTGGACACAGGATCATCGGCATCCTTTTTCACCTTGGAAGCATCTTCCTGTTGTAGCATTTCGACCCCAGGGACGTATAGAGCCAGACTCTCATACCAGACTCCTATGTGTCGCCGCAGAGCAGTCTCTTGATCCAGAATTTTCACCTTTGCCAAATCAGTTGTGTGAAGACCTTGATTGTCTATGTCCTCTGACAAGTGGCACCTAAGACTGTAAGAACAAAGAATGAGTGATTTCTGAACATACTGTAGCTCCTCAAGTTCCAAGCCCATCACTATGAGTACCATGACTGTAGGCATCAGTTCACTGTTAACAAAGATTGCCTTGTTTGCCAACATTTCGGCTTCCTTCTGAGCAAGCAACAGGCGAACTGCTGCCTGTGTGGGTACTAAGACACATCAGTGAAGGTTTGCTATTAACAGTTTGTTTACCTTTGACCCCAGGGTGGTAAGGACTGAATTTGTGCTCTTTAATGTACACCTCCTGATTATGCTCCCATTTCTCAACGTTGGCCTGCCATTCCTCCAATTTTGATGGGTCTATGAAGGTTTTCAACTCCTTGAGATGTGTCTGATGCTTGTCTTGTTGCAGAATGGCGTTTCGCAGTCTTGACAGTAGAAGACAAGCTACTAGGAGTCAGGATATAAGGTATGATCCAGTAGAACTTATGCAAGCCAACGACTTTCTTCCAATTCATGTCCCCAATATGAACTTCCAGAGTATCCCTCTACGCTCCCGGACCCATCTCTTTCAGAGCGGTTTGCAGTCTGTTCAATACAGACCACCCTCATTCAACTCCCTCTCCATCCAAACGACCTGTCCACCATGTGAATCTGAAGTTGTGCACCTCTTGATATGCACTGGTAGGTGAAATTTCGGAATGAGCCACGAGAAGCCCACTAATTTATCTGGTACATGCCAGCCATATGACCCAAATTGATCCTCCATTCATTTCCAAAAGTGGTGACTGTATTGGCACATTATGTTGTAGGAGAGAACAATCCAAAGCAAGAAAGTGGATTGAAAAGCACTCCAGAAAGCGTAATCCATCACAACATATCTCCGACAGGTCAGGCTACCTTAATGCTCACATCAGCACACTTACCATTCACCCTTGTTCAATGTGACCATACTGACCAGACATTTCATATCGTGACAGGCACAATCAACAGTTCTGACACCAGTTATAGCCAAGCCCCGACTGTCCTGTGTGTCTGTGTTGTTCACAGCATCATGCGAGACGCATTTGCTGCACTATCATCCCTTCCATCAGCCCCAGTCAATGTAACATTGAGAGTCTCACCTCTTGGACAACATCTTTGTTCCATTCAAGATACTCTTCAAATGGCCCCTGTTCCACAAAGTAAGCCAACCCATCTGACAATGAAGGATCCTTGTCGAAGGACGAGACGTTTCATCACTTAAGCTTGAAGTTACAGTCCATGTTGGAAAACTGCGCATATACCCATCTAATAATGCTTAGAATGGATTGTTAGGTTTACCTGGACTTGCCTCTCTTCATCTGGCATATTTTCCCAATTTTCAGGTAAATTAATTCTGGGATGTGGACAGCAGGGACAAAGCACTGCACACGAACCAGGTGAAATCTCATTCAAATCACTGTGTCCAAATCCGGCCCTCTTCAACATCTGAAGATGCCCGTACATGCGGACTATCATGCAGAACTCATCTTCACGAGACTGTTACATATGTTAGACTTGTCAAAGTTTGCGATGCCCCACCTTAATAGAGCACAAGCTAGTGTTATCCGTCAGGCGGAGGAGTGCACTATAGTACTGGTACACTGGAAGTTTTGATTCATAGCTCAGTAGACTGACCTCGCTAAGACAGCGTAGTGTTGCTGCCGTATTCGGTCTCTCGAAGGTGGCCAGGAAAAGATGAGCAAGTAACAATTGTGTGGCGTGATCGGGAGCATTAGGGCAATGGCAGAACTCAATGGTGATCTCGTGAATACCTGATGAGTCCAAAATTGTAAAGGGATGGTTGTGAACCTGTGGCGCAAAACATTCACTCCCATCTGTATGACCCAGTCCCACACGAAGGCCAAGAGATCGCAAGGACATATGCTGCAAAAATTGATTGGGGGTCCAGAACTAGAGCAAGACCTGTAAGTAGTCTACTGCACTAGCTGAAGAACATACCTCCACATTATGCAATGGACTATTGCCGTGCATTTCAACGATGCAAGATTGGCAATATAGTGATGATTCAAAACAATCTGTACACCGAAATCGTGGAGGGTTAGCATAGCAGTGGGCACAGGCCACCAAATCTATGAATGAGCCCCGACCACTGAGCCAACACAGTTCTTCAAGGCATGCTTGATGCCTTTGTCAGCACCACTTTCGTAGGAATGGTTCGTCCTTCAAGGAATCGTCACCAACACTGTCATCAGCATCCTCAATCAAAAGGTGGGAAGTCAGCTTCAATTTTCAGTGTTAGCTAGGTTGTGTAGAAATCAATAATCGAATACATACTTCTATTGCTGCATCCTGCAGCGGGGCAGCAACATCAGGAAGTTCTGTCAGCTGTTCTGACCAGTAAACCTCATAATTAGAGCTCAGTGCAGATGCATCCAGAAAATCTGTACCACTGTCTGTTAAATAGTCAGACACCTTGGACGAGGCAGACGACGAGGCCACAGAAATGTAACTCATTGATCTTTTTATGCCACCCTTGCATTGCATTGAAATGATACTGAGTTACCTCAACCTGCTCCTCCTCCACATCAAAGAACTCAAAATCTCCTCGTCTTTTCTTGGAATGGCCAGCATGTTGTGAGGGTTTGCACTTGGACATCAACACAATCACATGACTCAACACATCCAATACGTGACGCGACTTCTCTCCATGTGAAGCATCTTTCTAAAAGATAGCTTTCTGGCAGGGTGCCAGCTATGCTATAGTCTCTTCATTTTCTAATATGTATCGACATCAGGAAAAAACTGACTAGAACCTAGACCTAATGCAGGTCCCTCAACATCACGCGTTGAGGGACCTGTACAATTCCAAAAATAAACAGCATACACAAATTTCAAGGCTGCACGTGAAAAAGGTGTGACCTTCCTGCAGTACTTTTTCACCGGTTGCCATCAGTTGCTGCAGTCGTATGCCTCAAATCTAATTCGTTATGCCCATAATCCCACCTGACAATGTTCAGCAACCCCTCCACATGCCAGAATCAGGCCCAAACACTATACAGCCGGTAGCTCAGAACTTGGCTAGCACTCAGCCTTGTTCGCAACTGCCAACCAACTACGGGAGTTTTTTCCAAGGTCTACATACTCCAGATTCACTGCAGAACTGCTCTCGAGCTCCTGCTTTAGTGCCCAGTGCTTCCCCAAGGTTTCCATCATTATCTGCAGTTCCGTCAAGCTACAGTACTTTTTTTACCAACCTACCCTCCTTAAATCATCCCCAAAGTCTCTCTCTAGCTGATGTGACACGAAACGCTGCCTCTGAGTCACGCACCTCATCGTCGTTCACATCCAGAGCAGCTGCCTATTCATTACAAAGCCCACCCTAAAGCGACATCTTGGGAAGGAAATGGAGATGGCGTATGTTTCACGAACACATACCAATCCATCGAGTGTGAAGAAGTTACCTTGGGTAATCTATCATGATCTCGCTGACACAAAGATTATGACCTTCACTCTGAAACATGCCCAGCAGCCTGAGGACAACGGCTCTGTTGTCAAACAACTCACTGACCTACTACACGCTAAAGGCCACAAGACACGTACCTGTGTCGATTGAAGTCGCTTTAATGGGGAAATGATCATAGTTATTCCTTTGGAGGGGTCTAGAAGCTGATTGAGAACTGCAGCCATCATTTTTCCTGAGCCAGTGCCAGCCTGCACAAAAATGTCTGTTCCACTCCAAATGCCGAGCGCTGCCTTCAACTGCATCTCCCTGGGACACTGTCGCTGCTTCGAGACATGCCAGCACATCAAGATGTATTGGTATGCTCTGGTAAGCTGTTTTTCGGAAAGAGTATTGAGGAACGATGTCGGAAGGAGTGGATGAATGGCAGGCGTAGTGAGAATTTGCGTCTTGAGCACGTCAAATGAGGAATCCAGAAGCAAAGTACGAAAGACAGTAGTCGGATCAATCGGATCGAGATCTTGATTGATGTCCATTAGATTAGCCTTAAATACAAATAGAAAGTGGGTATATGGCACATGTAAGGGTATCAGGACATGCAGAGACGTCTGGCGACACAAAGGTACCGTGTAGGCCAGGACAAGCCCATGTGAAAGTCCCGTGTGTCGGTGAATTTTGTGTACGCGAGTTATTTTTGGAATTGTACCAGGCGCTCACACGAGGTTTCCGTCCGATGTCCCCTCGGCTGTGAGCGCCTGGTTACGAGGCTAGGTTCGTCAAAGTTCAACAGATTGTTCAGACTGCTCATTCTCGCTGTCAGGAATCACCTCCATTGAATTTTCGGCCATTTGAACAAGGGGGTAGCGGGATCTGAAAAAGCTACCATAGGTACATCTGGAAATTTCATTGGCTTGACAGACCCCCTCCCCCCCCTCTAGACCTGACGCAGGTCCCTCAACAATCACGCGTTGAGGGACCTGTACAATTCCGAAAATAGATGGCATACACAAATTTCATTTTTTTTCTCCTCCCAAGGTACTCAACAAGCTTCAGGGTAGTATTCTAGGTTATATACAGCATTTATAATGATGTTCTGGATGTAAACCTTGCTCCGTTGCACTGGAACAAAGCCTGCGAGCATCCTTGCACGTGCAATTCACGTGTGCCCCCAAATGCTCGTTTGGGATTTTCATTGTGCTTACACCTCAAATTGGCTGGGTAATTAAATGGAATGATGAATGAACCATACCTAAAGACTTTACTGAAAGTTGAGCATTGGCAGTGGCAAAGAATGAGGAACCGAATGCGCGTGAGAGGCACGTGCATCGGCGAAATTTATGTCCGCGAGTTATTTTCGGAATTGTACCAGGCGCTCACACGAGATTTCCGTCCGATGTCCCCTCGGCTGTGAGCGTCTGGTTACGAGGCTACCCCCCCTCCTGCCTTATATGGTAATCTCTCATCACATGCCTATCCTAATTTTGGTCAATAGAGTGTAGTAAGCAGCCTATACCTGCTATTAACTTGGGATGAAGCAATATCTCATTGATTGAAACCTTTTAATCACTCAGACTGGGTCCTGCAATGGTTCCTCCTGTTTGGCCCATCACATCAGATGG
>QLOY01005079.1:17578-28029 GCA_003313965.1 Megacollybia marginata
CTCACCCCGTGCGGTCAGATTCCTTTCTGACGCATCCATTGCCTGGCGCATGTCTTCCCAGGCAAGTAATGCAGATACACAAAAACGAGAAGTCGATGTCACAAACATTCTACGCAAGATCGTTGGATGCCTTCGAAGGTCGAGTTCCCTGGCTCGCTTGGTGATCCGCATCAGGAAAAAGGTGACTAAGGCCCCGGTGTCCCCAGTGTCCTCAAAGTGTCCTGGGACATCCAGAGGCATCCTGAGGCATCCCTAAGGCATCCCGACACATCCCTAAGACATCCTAAGACACCTCAGGATGCGTCAGGATGTCCCAGGACACTGGGGACACTGGGGCCTTAGTCACTTTTTCCCAATTTTTTCCTGATGCGGGAACCCAAATATCTCTCCCGCTGCTGAACATAAGCACGCATATATATCATGGAGACCTGTAGGAGGTCAGACACTAATGTTTGAACTGCCACAAAAGAAAGCTTACACTGAATACACGATCTTCGTAGGCTTGTCGTCCACGAGTGTTCATGTTCCAAAGTGGTTGATCGAATTCCTGGTGGAAGTCACGAAGGAAGTTGTTTCGAAACCACTCGAGACGGCGATAGTGTGTTGCAATAGCATAATCGACAAAGCGGCAACGACAGAAACGACGGTGGTGCTCAAGGGTTTCATCAGAGAGTGGTGGATCTTCGTCGCTGGTTCTGTGGACGCTACGCAGAAGGTTGGTGATACGGGGCATACCGGGTAATGCCATGACTTGGTCGCAGATGCTTTATATCTTGCAGTGGTGGCCATATCGGGAGACTCGGTTGAAGATGTCGGGTGATAACCCTACAGCCTGAGTGTCGTATAATCCAACTACACTAGAACGGCAACGTGGTAATGATATAATAAAGCCGCACATAAACGGATTATTCTGCAGTCCCATAATTTGAAACCGGGCGAACTTGGCAGCATGTATACCATTCAGACGTTCGTTTGTTGTACAGTAGAGCTACGCACTAAAATCGCTTCAGAGAACCTATGCCTTCCCCAATGGTTCCTTGCAAACCAATAGCCACATTGCACAGCTCTATGACGTCCCACAGTTCTATGACAGCGTCGCAGTTGGTACAGTGAGTTTGGACACTACGTGATGGACCGAAAAGAGTCTCGACATCATGGCGCAGTGCTGAGCCTTCAGTTAGAAGTTGTTTATAGTCGTCAGAGCTAAAACAATCTGTGTGAGCGGCCTCCCTTGAAGCGGATCTGCTTGCAAGGCCAGCCAACTTGGCCATCCAGTGCTTGACACTAACAGCAATAGACTCTATCTGAGTACGAGCTCGAATAAGCACGGGAGAGACCTTTTGCGGCTCTGGAACTGATAAGGCGACGTCAATGATGCGGGGGGCAGTGGTGCTGATCCTTGGACGTGTGGTTGTGTGTAAAAAGGCCAGAGCCTCTCGCTGTTGCTCAGCTCGAGCATTTCTCTGTTCCTCTGCTCTCTGTCGTCTGCGTGATTTGCCAACGCGGTGGTAGTATTCTCGGGCCTGAGCACATCTCGCCTCACGATGTCTGCAAGTTAATTAGTATCTGTAACAGGAGAAAAGGTTCAATCAACAAACCGCTCGAAAAACCGTTGACTCTTGGTCTTGAGATGGTCAGGTACTTCTGGCGTACCTTTGGGTTGACGGGGCATGGTGACACAATGAGACAAGGTAGGATTGATCCCGTGTCTGTGACGATATATCGAAAATCGGTCTTCATGACTTGCGGTCTCGACTGGTACTGGTTTTGCTCCTCTCCGGGTGATTTTCTGAATAGCAATCTACAGACCTTTATTCCTCAGGATGCTGCACTGTTCTCAGGAACATTACGAGACAACCTCAATCCTTTCCGTGGGCATTTTATTAAGTTCCTTTTCCTATGTTGATTCTTTCTAGATGAGCACGATGACAGCGAATGTACCGACGTATTGATGCGCGTGCGTATGATGACCAGCTTACCTCCATCTCAACAAGCCTCGCGTTCCCAATCAGCCATTTCGTCACCTTCGGGTTCCAGACCAGCTTCAATTCATCGAGGCGTCTACCCAACGGAAGAGTCGAGTGACACCATGTCGACCACAGCGTCCTCTGTCACTGGTGTTGATTCAAAAACGAGCATATCACTTGATACGCAAGTGTCTGCTGGAGGTGCAAACTTCTCTCAGGGACAGAGACAACTTATCGCTCTGGCCCGAGCATTACTGCGTCGTTCTAATATCATCATTTTGGATGAAGCGACGAGCAGTATTGACTTTGCTACGGATGCAAAGATTCAGGAGACCATCAGGGAGGAATTCGGAGGGAGCTTGCTAGTCACTGGTTCGTCTCAACGTCTATTGTGTCATTTACACCTGGTTGAAATTCGTGTTCAGTTGCTCATCGACTTCGTACCGTCATTGATTATGATCGTTTGATCGTCCTCGACAATGGGAGGATTGCTGAGTTTGATACTCCGTGGAATTTGATCCAGCATGAGGATGGAATATTTAGGAACATGTGTTTGAAGTCCGGGTCTCATGGGGAATTGGAGGCTATTGCGAAGATGAAGGCGGAGAAGATGTAGACGCAAAATAGTAATTAGGAGCAAGCGCAATCCATAGATTACCCGTTTTGTCCACAATCCTTGTTTGTGTCTGTTTGTTTTTGTGCGCAATTCCCTATTTAGGTTATTTTTGAGTGCAGCTCTCGGATTGCTCACCTAAATGCTTGGAGGTATAAGAAGGCCAGTATGGAGACGATCCTTACTTCCAAATCCAAGCTAGACTTGAGCTACCACATCCTGCAATGTCCTCAGCCTCTGAAATGACTCAACCAACGGCTACTTACACTCATTCTCCTCGTTTGACATCTACAAACCCAGTCGATGACTTTTTCGGAAGTGTTTCCAGTCGTCACGATCGTCGAATCTCAGTAGACGTACTACCGGCCTACGTCGAACCGCCAGCATACACTTGGCGAGACACCGAGCCCATCACGCTCGCAATGTATCTCTTTAAATTTGGATTTCGTATGTCTTATCTTGAAAGTTCCGGACGATAAACCAATCTTTTCGCAGTCTTTCCTCCTTTCTGGATCCTGGGCGCAATATTCCTGATCTCGCCTCTGCGACCGCCGCCGTCAGATGAAGCTGGGTTTCCAGCTTGGTTGCCAGAGAAAACTACTGCTGAACGGCAGAAAATCATCGAGAGCCTGCGTAAAGTCGAGCTGAAATGGGCTCGACGGTGTTTGATAGCACTGATAGGGCTGCTATTGGTTGGCGTTACGATTGGCTTGGTTGCTTGGGGTGTTTTACGAGCCAGAGCTGTTTGATTTGTATGCTTGAAACCAGAAGGCTAGAGGCCATAATGTATCGATAGTATTGTATTCGTATCCTTATTCGAAACGAATTATTTCACGTCTGAAGGTTTGAAGGGTATTGTCACATCGAGTTACAGTCACGCTGCTTGTCCTCACACTTACTATTGTCCGTGCTCTTCATCAATAGCCCAGGTCTTCATGTCGCCTTCTCGAGGCTCCACTCCCGAATTGAACAACTCTAGAAAGAGGCGTAAAAAGGCGCAGACTTTTGGCGCAGATTTCATCTCATTCGGTGCCGAATCTGATGATGAAAAGGCCAGCACCCGAAAAAACAAAAGTGAGCTCAACAGGCCATTTGTTCAGTCTGTAATTGAGGCCAGAAAGACCGTGGTCACGGTCACCCCCGCCAGAACGAGAATGGGATAAAGGCAAACGACGAGAAGACCGCAAACGAACCTATGAAATGATATTCGACCACTCCGAGTCCTGGAATAGCAATCCAGAGCGCAAGTCTCCATAGTTAGATGGCCTAAATGCATGAATGTCACAGACGTATGTGCTCACTTCTTTGATTCCATTCAGTGGCATTCACATTGTAGGCTTCACAAAGTTGACGCATTCACAAAGTATATATCTCCTACGCCAGAAGAACTGTTCAACTCATCGCAAACACCGTCAAGAAAGTATTTCTAGATGCACGGCCTTTCGGTAGCTATGAAACAAATATACCTGCCTCTAGGGTGAACCATGCCTCAACCTGTCGTATTGCCACTACAACTGTGCCCACACCGACATCGACCTCGTCATCCTCTCCGCCTACGGTCACAGAAAAATATTCTCGAGGCTCTCGCAAAAACCATCAGACGTGCAGGTATAGCCTTCACCGTCCAAATCATTGCCAAAGCCCGAGTTCCTCTTGTCAAAATTCACCATAGACCACATCAAAGTGGACATGCGTTTTAAATCAACCTGGGGGTTCTTACAAGTGGACGCATCGTCAAAGGATTTCTCAAAGACATACAAAGCTTTGGTTCTCGTCATGTAGCGTAATATGAACGAAGTTTACGCTGGTGGTTTGGAGAACTACTCCGTCATGATGTCTCGCCGTCTCCTTCCTACGCACCCCAAAATCTAAAGGGGAGAGATGGACGCAGGCAAGAACCTTGGTGTCCTTTTGGTCGAGTCGAGCTCTACGAGCTTATCTTCAGCTATCGTGAGGCTCACATCTCGGTTGGAGACGAGAAATACTTCAGTAAGAAGCAGAGAGGTGGTTTGATTACGTCGTACGGTAAATCGGGGGCGTACAAACATCGATGATCTTGCTGATACTGGTAAGTTTCAACCTCTTCTTGCGTGCGATACTGATTAGTTCTAAGGACATGTCATACGGATTTCAGAAAGTCCGGAGATCATTTGCTGGGGCGTTCTACCTATTCAATCCGTGTTGCCATCCACACATGTATTAATGAGCAATTATCACAGCCCCACAGCTCCAATTTTCACCCAGCCGACACCATCGGCAGGAGTCGGCAAGACGAGGATGATATCAGCTCATCAGGAGAGTCGGTAAAGATACATAAAAGGGGTGCGCATAAGATTTGCGTGGAGATCTCGGGATGTCGATGATCGAACGGGTTGTCTAGGCCTTAGGCCTTGACCTTTGCTTGACCGAAAGTCGGTAGGAAAGTTTCGAATATTGGCTGAACAAAGATGCCAGCGCCACTTGATCATCGGGATAATATGTAAGTTGTTTAAAAGCACAGAACTGTTTCACTAGTATTTCTATAGATTTCTATAGTCCTTCCGCATGGCCCAGCCCCTGATTGACACGTGTTGGCTTCGGCTCCCAGAATCGAAAGCCGCCCAGGCCGCGGTGAAATTGTGCCTGACGACAGCAAAGCTTGAATACAGACACGAGCTGTGTTTTACCTGCGCAGTATGTCGCCGGTATATGGAGCATTATGTACTGCAGTACCATTTCCGAATGGTTCCAACGTTGCCCTTCTTTTCAACGAGATTCCGTTCACTAATTAATATTGTGAAAGAATTGCCAGGAGCCCCTTTCCCGTCTAAACTCATCAAGCAATTGCAACAGGCACGCAAAAATTTGATCGAGTGCAATATGGTATAAGCTCTGCGCCTCAGTATTTTCTACCTACACGCTCAGGTTTTGAGGGAGGTGCGGCCTGCAGTTTTTCAAATTTGAGGAGCATCCTTTGGCATACCAATGCACCAGTTCTTCACTATGACCGTATGGTATCAATCTATGTTTGCCGCAATCTTCTCCTATCAGTATCGCTCCGACAGTATCGCGATCAATCCTCTACAAATAAATATAAGAGTTCACCCAATGAAACTCTTTAACTCGCTCTCTGCACCACAAGCTTCAATGTCTTCGAGTTTGTCAATTGCGGAGTACTTGAGGGTCGCGGCGTACGCGGTCGCGTTTTTCGAGTGAGCCTCTCTTATTTTTTGTCTAATGTTCGAGTTGATCACCAATAATCCGCAGCTACCTTCAAACAATACCCGCAGAGTTCAGGCTATACGCTCGTCAAAGGGGTCCGTTCCAACTATCGTAAGTAACTCTAACTCCCCTTCCTTATCCCCTCTGACCCAAGTGTTCCTAGGCCTGCGTGTATTCTATTCATTCTCGTCCGTTATCTGGGTTTGCTGTCGATTATTACCGGCAACACTGGCTTCTTCTATCATGGTTTTACAGAGGCGTCGTGCAAACGTTACTTCTGGTTGACGCCCATCTTCAAACGTCGGTACTCATTTCCCTGATTACGCCTTATATGACTCTCCGTAGTGTTCCTCTACATGGCGTCACAAGCCATCCTTTCTCTACGGTTTGTTCGGATCATGACATGGCGTATTTACTCAGATTTCGCAGGACCTACGCCGTATCGAGGAAATCTCCAGTGGTATTTTATGGTCTCATCGCGTTGTTCATTATAACGCTGGTGGTAAGTGGATTTCCTTGAGGTCTTCTTCGCAATAGCAAATCCATGAAATAGCCCGAGTTAATCTCTACGTTCATGAAGCGTGTTCGTGAGTACTCATAATAGTCACCTTCTCTACACTGTTTGCTCATCTGACGATCAGCCTTCATCGAGAATGTGAGTTAGTTGTTTGCTCAAGCCTTGACTATTCATAACGACCGTCTCTAGGGCACGTAAGTCTACTTCTCTTTGCCATTTGTCTTGCGTTGACGATTTGCTTAGTTGCACCTCTGGAAACCCACCTGGAATCAAGCTAGCGTCGTTGTATTATGCTGGAGGCTTGTAAGCCTTCACTTTCTCATCCGTTTCGCAGCTAACAAATCTCCAGAACTTTTGATGTCGTGACGATGATTGTCAGCTTCATCTACCTCTTCAAGCATTCTACTACCGGTGGTACCTCGATCTCACATCTCGCTCGCATCATGTTCGAGGATGGTATCGCTTATTTTATCGCTTTGACTGGTACATAACTTCTTCACGTATGCCGTTTTTCTAACACCGATTAGCAATGAACATCGTCAACCTCGTTTTCTTCCAGAGTTCGGACGCCACGCTTCAACCATCTGCGTATGTTTTTCCAGCTTCGATCCGCCTTATCTCACGAGTCTAGGTCAACTCTCGGCATGGCGGCTACCATGATTTTCAGTGCTCGCTTCATTCTCAATCTTTCCGGTGCGTTTCTGTTTTGCCTCATCCAAAATATCTGATCTGCGTCAGAACGTGGCCGAGATCAATCAGACCAGAGTCTCTCTTCTCGTCATCCACAGCAACGCCGTATTCTTAGAGGCATGAATACGACTACTGCGGGAGAAATTCCTGAGATCCTGGTCAGTAGGAGCGTTGAAATTACGATGGATGATTTCACTCAAAAGCGCGACTCTCCTTCGACTGCTAAACATGAATGGTCAGAGCATGAGAGTTTGGCATAGATGGATTGGAGCTTGCATTATTAATCCGTATTCTAGTTCGTGTATGTTTAACTTTGTCACTCTTTCGGCCTTCTCTGGATGAGATTGGTATGCGAAATAATGGGTTAAGTCCTTGAATCGGTAACAGGAGAAGAGCATAAAATTAAAACTTTGTACCACAAGCATCACTTGAAGTCATCATTATTGTTGGAGCGTAGTGAATTTGAGTTCCATTTAATGATCCAAGAGGACCAACAGCGAGTACTGCCTAATTTCAGGCCCATTAATTGCTTTGATTATAAAGTACTATAAGAATTCTGCTGTAACTTAACTAACATATACTACGTTACAAATATACAGTCCGGAAAACACAAAAGGAAAGGCGTGTCATTCAAACTTGAGGCATCATTTGAAGATTGTGATGATCTGAGTGTACCGGATAGTTCATGGCTTGGAGACCGGCGGAAGGAGGAGGAGGACATTCGTATCGTTGATGTTGAACATGCATCGAGATGGTGTGAGGGTGCACAGAAAGCTGAAACTGCTGAAACTTTTCTATATTCCCAAGGGTCTGCACAGGAAACTGGAGCTCCTGAGGCTGTCCGATGTCTCCAGTGGTTAGGGGACGCCCAGGTCGACTGAAGAAAGTTGCTTCCGCAACGCTAACAGTCCATACGGTGTTTCCTCGCGATTTCCCGATGATCATATAAACGATAAGCGTCAACAAAAAGATCAAGACTAGAAGGAGATGAGCAAATCCTCACAAATTCAGATCTTACTTACGAATAATCCAAATTAAAAAAGATAATCCCTCAATCGCGACAGTTTCATGGCAAAATGTGACGCCCAAAGCTAGAAAGAGGTGAGAAAAATAGAATCGATGGGCGTTTATCTTACAACTCAATTCGTCGTCTGGAGCGTTGCAACCAAGAGCCACCCACCAGTCAGCAGTCCTTGCAGCGACGACGATCCACAGAACCCATAGAACAACTAAGTGCCGTTTCAGTAAGACATCGAATATGTCAGCTCGACTCACCAATAGTTGCAAACTCTACAACGATCATATTAAAGAAAGCGCCTCTTCGGATTGCTCCTACAGTGACGCTTCAAAAGAGTCGGATAAGTATGTTTCATCAGGAACACGGACTTACAACAAGGCTAGAGATATGATAGAAAGACTTGTAGCCACCACGGAAACAGCTTCAAAGTCGGGGAAGACCACGAAATGGACTTGTTCCGTGGATATGTTCAATAGATGGGCTGTGAGTCCAAGAATGGCTAGAGATAGAAGTAACGAGAGAGCTAGCCAAGCGATAAGAAAAAATGGCTCTGCAGAGATCCGAGTCTACTTACAGAAGATAACGAGTCGGAATACTGAAATGAAAGTCATCTTCACGAAGCAGGGGATTGAAAGAGGGAGAGGTGGATAGGTTATTAGACAGTGTCGCTAGTTTTTCAATGCCCAAGACAGCTCACAGCATGAAGTGTTGATTAATTGCCAGCCACACAGGATGATCGATTATGCACTGGTATTATGACTGGTAATAATACGACGAGATTGGCGCTCAACCTTCAAGACTATGATTTGCCATCCTTGCCATCCTTGCCAGTGTCGGACGCATGAAAGCACAGCAATAATGGCATGATAGACGTTCGTTCATACCATAGAGGCTACATTCGAGATTCAGGTAAAACCTGAAAGCGTTAGCCGACTAATTTATCAGAAGGACCTGGTGGCGCCTTTGCTGTCCGATCACGAACTAACCGGTGAGACGGTGACGGACTTGAGAGATGACAACCGAACAGTACTAGTCGGGGCTTGGAGATAGTACGATGCCAAGACTACCTGAGTGGAAGTGAAGGCCGGACGCCTACAAGTTTCTCATGCTTGAACGAAATCCAAGTCTGGATTGATAATTTGACCCCATGGAGCCTCGGGGAGCTGAATAACATACTCTATGTAGCACTTCCTGAAATGACAGCTACAACTTATATCAGCTGAGGTGTCTTGTCAAAGGCTTGCACTGACAGAAACCATTGAATTACGTATCGGTTTTCTCTTGTCGCGGGAAGCGCGGATTCATGTTGGCTGGCCCCCAAGGAATCTTCGGCCTGATATCTTCGGGCCAGCGACGAGTTTTGCGATAAGCTTCGTTCAAGCGACCAGGGTCATCGGGTCGGATGTACTGGCCGAATATGAGGGATCACCTCACTGATGAGTATGTTGGCTTACCTTTCCCGTTAGGGCCTTCACCATCATTGATGAGGGTATGACCGATACCAGTAGCGGCTTCCATCTGATACGATCCCCGGGCCTAGCTCTGGCACTTGGCCGTGATGCCAATATCTTGCAGCTCCACTTAGCACTCCTCTTCGTGTGAGTGACAGTGGGCCATCGAGCTCATGGCACCCGAGGTACGACCTGCAAATTGAGTGTAGACTTCTGGTCTGAGCAAGTTCCGAGTCGTTCTTTCTCTTCTTCCTCTTGACATCACTGTGATAAGTCAACGGGCTCAGCCTAGCTGTCCGCTTCCCGTTGTTCCAGATACATCTTCGGCGTAAACAATGATTGGTATCTCTGATAGATCATCTCACAATTGGAGTCAGAGGAAGCACATACACGAGGAAAACGCTTACTCGTCCTTGGAAGCTGACTTATCTTCGAAAATAAGTAGATCGGCGCCTTTGTTACCGGCGCTGACGACATCTTCTATAGACTATTTCTTTCCTCATACGAGGGAATCCAAAAGAGTCCCACCGAGCTAGCGGCTGTATCGAAGATCCGGCTTTGAGTGTAGCGTCGCTGGCATGCACGCATCCTGGCGTTACGGTGGCGGCCTTGACTTCGTTGGGTAACAACGAAACGAACCTTTTTTTTATTCTGATTCGTTCTGCTTCCGATTGACATTGAGAATCTTGGCCTTGGCAAAGGAGCATGACATGACTTCTCCCGCGAAACCATCAGCTTTTACGTCTAATCCGCTGACTGAGGGAAGAAACATGAGCACTGAACCTGGATTCTCCCGCGAACGAGACGTTTGACAGACTCTGGCAACGCGCACATGGTCTCGTGACTTTCACAGACCTACCAGTCGAAGCCGCAGTAAATATTCACCCACAAATTCTATAATGGCCCTTGTGGGTCGTGTCTATCGCTTGTATGCGAAACCAGAACACGCTTTCATCAGGTCTTGGCCCGGTTAATGCCACACGATCTCTCTTAT
>QLOY01005080.1:0-11562 GCA_003313965.1 Megacollybia marginata
GTTAATCACATCAATCAGCCATCTGTAATATGACCTTCCTGGCACATATCGTAATTTTGCTATCGCGTCAGTCCTCGATGAGTCTGGTGGTATTCATGTAGTCTTAGAATACCGTGGCTTTGTTCATCTCTGATGCCAAAATGGATGAACCTATTAGTCCCATTAGTTCCCCTTGTAAAATTGAGCTTGTATCAAAATGATTGTTTGTGGACAAGTAAAATGGCCGAAATACTCAATTATCTATGTTTCTACCCCCATATTGAAGTACTTATAGGCTGGGTAAGGGGTGAGTACTTGAGTGCCCTCATACACTTTCTCTTGAAGTTCTGTGGTTCAATAATCATAGTATGTACTTCGCGAGCGAATGTGAATCCGGATTGGGAAAAATCACATGCAATTTGAAACTCCGCAATAGCCTCTAAACTTCTCATTCACGGTTATCGTTGCTTGAAAACTGTCCAGTGTAACGAAAGTTAATGTACTTAGCTAGTAGAGGCAATAAGATGACCATTTTGGAGGGTTCAGTTCTGTAGCACGGAGCACAATCTCTCTAGCGGAGCGCGGGAATAAATGTGCATTTGTCACACCATATAATACACGCATTGAGTGGATATGGGTAGAAATTGGAACACAGTTCGCTCGTCAATGGCGTGCATTTTTCTACTGCCTGGAGCAGCGTCATCATCTACAAGTCCGTAACCCACAACACCTTTGGCTCCTCCAATATCTGTTCATGTCAAAGATAAACGAGGATCGCTTGAAATTTCAGAGAGAGTGGAATGCCCATCCGATCTCTGGTGCAGGACATAACAAGAGTCCAGATGTAGGGATTTGCATCTTTGGACTTGATACATACTGATGTTTTGTGTTGTAAATAACAGGATATGCGTCTCCTGGGTCTGGTTAAGCATGGACTCTATGTCAGTAAATCAGACGATGAGTATGCTGACATTGACCCTCAACTCCTTAATCGTCACTATGGTACCACTCACCACAATCCCAAACACCGATCCCATCGAACAGCTTCTGATGAGGACTCCTCTTCCAACTCAGAAGGTGATAGTGAACCGGACAGCATGCGTGTCGATAGGGATGACTCAGATAATGAATCCGATGCTGCATCTAGAAACTCTGCCAGTGAACGCTCGGATTCGGACAAGCCCAATACTGACAATTCCGATCTGGAGGCACATATAGCAGCATTCGTGGACCACCAAGTACATGGGAAGGAGATTGTCACACCTCGACATGAGAATCCTTTTGATTCGGATGCTGATATGGAAACATTCAACAGAGCATTACAGTCAGTTCAGTCTGAAGGTGTTGTACCAGATGGATATGGCATTCTGCCTGAGGAGTGGGAAGAGGATGGATATCCAACATATGAGATTCTGAAGGTGGGGCGTCGTGGTAAAAAGGAGCTGCGTGTTGCGCTCCCACATGAGGTCTGGCGTCCACGAGCCGAATTATGGATACAGGCATTGGTGGTAATGACTGGTATATTAGAGTTAACAATAGAATAAACAGTTTGTATGATATCTCTTTCAAGTTGAGCATTCCAACTTGACATCGTCCAGTGTGCGAGTCAGATGACTCAGATTCAACATGCATCTTCATGCGAAAAGCAAACTACGCTGCAGATTGAAGTTAAACACAACTAGGCAGGTAAGTAGAATATTGAAAAGAATGTGGTCCAAGGCAATTTCAAGGAGCGTGCTGTGTAATTAGGAAAAAATTAGGAAATAGTCAAAAACAGAAGCGGAATTAAAGGAGAGAATTGAAAAAGAGTGAGAGTACGGTATATTGCTCAAAAACTGAAGGTTCCTTCAACAGTAGACTTTGCTTCCAAATCAGCAAGAACAGGGTCCACAAAGTATTTGCGAGCTGGACTGGACTGGACATTCTTGATGTTTACCAGTTCAACTTCATCATCTGAGTGATGGCCGTAGTCTTGAGACTTGCTACGGGATGATGCTAAAGCAGAATTGAACAACATGGTAATGATACTGGTGGTGAGTGCTTACCCCTTGTACTGGGCCCAGCTTCAATTCACCTTCCAACTCCTCATCACTTGGTATGTAGACAGAGAGCGACTCGACAGAGTTACTAGCATCAAAGAGAGGTGCATCATCCTCGTCTACCTTGTTGTTGGCAATGTCGGAGTCATTGTCTGTAGCACCAAGTTCTAGAGGTAGTAACATATTCCTGATACGATGCCTAAGGGCTAGAACATGCATCGGATGCTGAAGTCGCATGAGGAAAAACATACCGAAAACAATTGTGGTGTATGCAACACCCATCTTGTGTCTGCCACCTGAGTATTCGATCACTTGTGCACCATTCGGAAAATCCATAAAAGGAACAACCACCACAGTGACGCGCTCTTTGTGTACTAAAACTAGTTGTGGAAGAAACTGGCGACCTGGTACCTCCCCCAGGCCTGTCTTATAACTCGGGTTGGTATCCTTGTCCTGTTTACAAAGGAAGCTGCCTAGTTCAGGAAGCCAAGCAAAGAGATTGGCTTTGACAGTCTCCCATGGCTGGTCAGAACGGACGTCAAAAGGGTTCTGGGTGTCAACGCGAGCAAGATGATCCATCTCGAGTTCCCAGACACCAATTTTCCCTGGCCATTTCGTGTTACGAAGTTCATACCGTACTCCCTTTCGATCCTGTTGAAAAATGAGCATGGTATAATGATGGCTGGATTGTACTCGCCGTCATTGCTTCTAAGCCACAATTAAGAACGACAACTGATCCTGCCTTCAAATTTGTAATAACAGGTTCAGGCGCCTTGAGCTTAGATAGTGCCAAAGCAGAACTGGGCTTCTTGCTTTTGGCCTTTCCAGAGGAAAGACCGGCCTCTGTCTCATCCCGGGCCTTACCTTCTTGGACGAGTTTAGTTAACATCTTCATGACTTTAGAGGAACCGCCAGCACCCAGGCCATGCCCTTAAAAAAAGGCTTTTCTGCATGGTTGTAACCACTCAGAAAAAAGCCTTTTGTGTGGTTAGATCCACAGCCACCCAAAAGGCTTAATCAGCAGGGTGGGTAGGCTCTGCATTAGGATAATGGGGCGGGCTGCCATATTTGGCTCACTTAATAAATACTAGTAAACAAAGCCTGAGCAGGATGTGCTACCCAGCCACTGCAGCACCACACCAGCTTCTATAGCCATTCTGATATTGGGTGTAGTGTTAAATAAATACATCTAATGTTATTAGCCTACATTTACAGCAGAAACAGGGCCAATAATAGCTGGATTGAATTTCTGCTACTGGATGCAGCATTGGTAAACACGAGTAAACAATCTATTGCAGGGGGTTCTGTTATTCACCCATGCATTGCTCCAGTTGTAAATCCCAATAAAATTGAATGAATAAATGTCTATAGCCTTGAATATATACATTTGATGTTTTTAAATTGCATTTGCACCAGAAAGAATAGCTGGATTGAATTTCTGCTACTGGATGCAGCATTGGTAAACATGAGTAAACAATATACTGCAGGGGTTCTGCTATTCACCTGTGCATTGCTCCAGCTGTAAATCTTGAATGGAAAATTTTTTATAGCCTTGAATATATACATTCAATGTTTTAAAATTACATTTGAACCAGACATATAAATAATAATAGCTGGATTGCATTTGTACTGCTAGATCATGTTGCTGCACCTACTGTATTGACAAGTACTAGTAAATTTCTACTCAATATTCATTAATTAGTAAATATATCATAGGTTCAGAAATCCAGGCTACTATGGCACCACATGGTGCTCTGTGCGGAGTGATAGCAATCAAATGAAGATTAGGTATGGCACAGCCACGTACCTGACCGTTCCGATGCTCCGAGTGGCTAAGCGCTCATTGACGCGCTACACTTGCAGAGCCTTCACCAAATCCAGACGCAGGTGAGAGCTGATGTGACAGATGGTGCTGGCAGAGGGGTGGGTGGTCAATAAAAAATACTGATGTTTGTGCCCCTGTAGACAGAGCAAATTGTTGCCTCGATATGTTTAATGCTGATCTAGCACCCGACCAGATACAGGAATAGCTAGGAGGATTGAAACCTACTAGGGATGCTCCAGTTTCTCTGTCCATTGAATGGACTCCATTCACCCTGTGTTTAGATTAGAGCAGCGGCTCAAAAAGAAACTCACCAGTAGATGATGTCATTGAAAACAATAAGTTGAGATTTCAGGCTCAACTCGCAGGACAATGGCAGTCTAGTGAGATCAGGTTATAGTAGTTCTAATTCATATCACTTGCCTGGGCAGTAGAAGCTAGAATATAGCTGCGTTCAGGCATGAATGTGGAATTGCTGATTTTGCTGATTTTGCGCACGGACCATGTTCACTCGAAAAAAACTCACTGGGAGCATCGTCAATGAGTCGGCTGAGCTACGGATTGGGAAAATGAATATTAGATACTTACTTCATTGATTGGCAGTGGAATTTTCGAGAGGGATAAATGCAAGGTGAAGATATGGGTATGTCAATACTTTAGTGCATAGCCTGGAACACTTCGTCAATACAGATAGTGAGTGCAAATTTTTACTCACCTGGGAAAATTTACTTGGGCCATCCTAGATTATTCTGCAGTGAATATGAGCCTCCCTTGAGGTTGGCGGGATAATTTGAGGGTGCGGTAGAGAGTTGAGAGTGCTAGCACGCAAGTGCTTATGCACTCGGGACATCGGAACAATCACATGTAGTGGCTGTGCAAGCCAATCTCTGTTGCAACCTCCACCCTCCACGCCCTCCACATTCTCACTACCTCTTGTTTCTAATGAGGTAAACCTTTTCTTTGTTCAATTCCCGATGCCAGCTGAAGCGCTGAAGCTTCAGAACCAACTTCCATGGCTACGTCATTACCTGCTCTGCGCTTGCTCTCTTGTAATGGCTGCAGCCCACTTCATGAATCCTCCAAATCAGTGCCGAATCCCTGCACAGCGCAGTCCAATCAAATGACCGGTTATTTTGGTAACCGGTTATCCGAACCCTCAACCCAACGATGTCCCGTCAACTTCATTCTTGTTTCCCGTCAATCTCGTCCGTTGTTGGTGTCACTCTCTGTCTTACACCATCGTCCTCGAAACCCTGCCCTTTATGTGTCTACTTGTAAGTGTTCTATTTGTTGAATTGAATATTCTAATGCTTTAATTAGTCTGTACCCACACAGTTGCACCGACCACTCTCTGTTACCAACCATACCAACGTCACTGCCGCCATTCTCTGCAGCATCCTGCACCAGTGCTGTAAGAACGACCAAGGGGCCCAGTAGAACCATTCTAACTCGTTTCCTTCACCAAACCAAAACCATTTCCCAGTATCATTCCCTCATCAACCTAATGCTGCTTCCCTCCCTCAACATACCAACGCCGTCTGTCTCCTTCCAAATCAATGCTGTTTGCCTTACCAAACCAACGCCTTTGCCGACCGCCAACCTCCTAAGCATTGGACCCTGTTCCAATGCCGGTCGCCCGTGCTCTACCATTGATTGTCCAGGTAAGTCCTCTACTTATTCAAATGAAACACATTCTGACAAATTATGAGCCAGCCCTCTGCATTCTCACATCACGAACATGCATTTGATGCTCACGCTCATGATCCTCAGGCTGTGCCCACCATTACCCAGCAACAAAACCAACGCCGAATCCTTCATCAAGAATTCCTCACCCAACCAATGATGAATCCCTACCAATGTCGAAATCCCTCACCCAACCAGCACCGAATCTCAAACCAATGCCGAATCCTAAACTAAACCAACAATGAATCCCCCAAGCCACGAATCCTTCACCAAATCAACGATGAATCCCCCATCATCACTGACTGAAAATGCCGACGCTGAACGCTCTGCAACCAAGCAGTGAACCCAACAAACCAATAACGAACCCACCACCCAACAACGAACCCGCCCACCTAACAACGAACCCACCCAACAATGGACCTGCCCACCCAACGAAAATGCCGACACCGACACCCATCAAACCGTTGCTAGGCCCCCACATCAAACCATTGCACATTCTCAATTCGTGGCCCTACAAATTCTGCCGTCTCCATTTCGCTATCCTACCCCCTCACTGCTACCATGTCATCACCATGAACCACCGTCCATCATCGGTGGTTCATTCCATGCAACGAACCATGAATCCCACGCCAAACCCCCAATCGTCACCAGCACAGCATTCACATGTAAATGCGAGTGTTTGTGAATCACATTGACGTATAGTAACCGGGCATATGCCCTACATTAATTCAAATCGAATTTTTCATGTATTTATTGTATTTATTATTAAATTGACAAATTTCGTGTATTTATCGGCGTTTTTTTTTTGAATCCAGCCTTTCTAGTGGCAGCAACACTACTTGTATATTCTCAAAATACATATAGTATTGTAATATGCATGGAATTCAGGTATTGCAGCCTGTGGATTGAGCAGTGCTGCCCAGGCCGCCCCAACAGTGAGTTCTGTTGATTGCCAAATAAATGCAAACAGGTGGCAGGCGCGCAAATGCCCGCCCTTATCCCACACCCCTATCCCACTGCCCACACCCTTTATTTGGGGGGCATGGATATAACCATGTTTTGAGGCTTTTTTAAAACTGGTTATATCCAGTGCCAAAGGCTTTTTGTAGGGGCAAGAGGTGCAGCACCTCCACCTGTCTTTGTCTTCTGTGACTTTTTGGATGGAGCAGAATTAGAGCTTGACCATCGACGCTTCCCCTTGTCAGACATCGAGGGTAGAGGGCGAAAAGTTTTTGAGGAACTCTGGGTAACAAGTTAGATCCAAACAGTAAACCCAAGACGGTTATCACGGCTTGCATAGTTAACTCAACGGCACTCGATGGTGAATCCACACCAACTGTTCCAATATTATACGGGATCTATGACTGAAACTGCAAGTAACCCGTTTGATCCGTCCAACTCGATCTCTCGTAAAACACTCAATGGGAATCAGGTTTGCATCTTGAATGAATGTTTATTAGCTGTCTACTTTCCAACTACTTTCACTACCTATTGGGAATCAGCATCAGCAGAGTCAGAGCAATGTGAGGAAAGCATACTACTGTATAAAAATCCAAAGAGTGTCGCCAAAGTGTTGTAGTAGGGTGGGATGACCTGCTGGTCATCAACCCCTCCTTCTTACCTTTTGTTCATACTCCTCATTATACCATGTTGATACTGACCTTATCTAGATACTATGACTATGCCACTCACCATGCTTACCCCTTCTTGATACTCAATAATTCGATATACCACTCTAAACTCTATTTTGACTTCATTCTATCATCACCACCCAATTCATATCAATATTTCTTCCCACATTGAATTCATTGATCCTACATATTCTATAGTACCTCATTTCCTTCTTGATTACTTGTCTATCTCACCAACCGAAACTGATGAATGCAAGTATTAGCGCCCATCAGATCATGGATTCAGCTCGCCCCACTGGCTTGTAGTGACATGGTTCTGACAGAGAGCTGCAGTACTTCTGTTTTGATGTGGAGGAAGGTTTTATTTCATTGTACAGACTCTCTTATTCAACTTAGTACCATTTTTGTACTTAGTTACATAATTGATCAACCCTTGAGCCACAACCTCGAGCACTGAGAATCCGAGCACACCCGTTTGAGGAGGTCTCATTCGGGCACGACCAGAGTAAGAGTTTACTGACATTTCCAGAGTACAAGAGAACACCCAAAAGCCCCAAACATCGCACCATCCCCTTTCTCCCCTATATCCCATCCTTCAGCCCGACCATTCAGACCTTGGTCCCCGCTTGGACCAAGCTTCTCTTCTTCAGTGTCATGAGTCAAATGGCAGAAGTTGGCCTCTGGGCACTGAGCCTAGGTCAGCTGAAGCTATGATGAAGCTATTTCACGAGTTAGCCTCCTTTTTTGATCACCTTATGAACATAGTGAGGAACTGTATTCAGGAATGAGATGGGTGCTGTCTAAGCTCTCGGAATTTTAAGATGATGGGGAGAGTGAGGGCGGTTCCCTAATCAGGAAACTCCTTTCACTCTGCGAGAGAGATTCCAGAGGACGACGACTCCCTGGAATCAAGTCTTGGGAATGGGAGGGAGGGTGTTGCAAATTGGCGAACGTTGAGGTTGCTGACAAGCCGAAGGTTCTCACCTTCCGCTTAGTCAGCAACTCTTGAGTTCATCACTGCGCTCTTACCTCAAGTGTGCAGCTGTCTAAGCTCTCGGAATTTTAAGATGATGGGGAGAGAGAGGGCGGTTCCCTAATCAGGAAACTCCTTTCTCTCTGCGAGAGAGATTCCAGAGGACGATGACTCCCCAAACAGCTCGAAGAGCACAGATGGAGTCCTCAGGAATCCGTCTCCCCCCATGCTAATGTATTTATTATTATTATTATTTCAATTTTATCTTATCTTCCACCATATAGATAAGTTGACACATCCAACATATGGTGTTGAAAGTGCACGTGGAAAGAGAGTTGACAAAAAGTACTTCTCATATAAGATAGAAGAGCCTATCTCTGATGCAAATACAGATCAAATAAGCCCCGCAAGACTTAGTCGATAGCACTGGCTATGACTGGGTGTATGGCACTGCCGTTCACACCTGAGAAATACGGACATCATAGATCTTGACTCTGGGAGCGAAATCCTCGAGCGAAAGCATGAAGCCAGGCTCAGGTGAATAAATTATGTCATCATCCATAGGCGAAAGCGGGAAGCCAGGCCCAGGTGAGACTACAATATCAACCTCAAGCGAAAGCGGGAAGCCAGGCTCAGGTGAGTAATAAGTATCCACAGGCAAAAGCGGGAAGCCAGGCCTGGGTAAAATCATCATAACATCAACCTCGAGCGAAAGTGGGAAGCCTGGCTCGGGTGATAAACAACCACAGGCGAAAGCGGGAAGCCCGGCCCGGGTGACAGATATACATCAACCACAAATCAACCATGAGCGAAAGCGGGAAGCAAGGCTCAGGTGAGAAAGGTACAGCAACCAACGCAGACTCAGAGAAGATTCGATGAGTGAGAATTGAATATAATACTCAGCTTGTCATTATGATCCTCAATGATGTCATGCTTACCATCTGAACACTGAGTGCTTCTTGCGAACATAGTAAGGAAAGGAGTTTAATTGACATGTGAACGTTGTGAACCCTCTAAATTGCATTGAAAGGTGTCTTGAATAGATGGCTTCCATAACAGTCAGAAATTGTTGTGAATGTGTACAACCTCGAAGTGATTTGATTAGGGCTTCAAACCGTCCCGTATACGGTGGATCCCCGTATGGAAATTCTGAAGATATGGGCCAGGACTGAACATACCCGTATCCCATACCGTATCGTCCCGTATACCCGTATTTACTGGTACAAATTCAGCATTGTAGCGCTTCTAGTGGTCTGTACTTACTTTAGTATGAATGAAATGAACCATTCTGAGGTGATGCCTGTGAAACCAGTCAGAAATTTGGGCTATACAACAAGTTGAACCCTACCCGTATTAAATACGGCCGTACTCCAGGCTTCCAAAAGCGGAAACGGTACAGGTACCGTCCAGTATTTACGGTCCCGTACAACCGTACCTTTACGGGTACGGTTTGATTGATACAATTGGGCCATTGGCAAGATCTCGAGCCTCATTAAGGAAATCTAGCAGTGATAAGACTGAGAGGTGGAGACAATTTGGATAGAGAAAGTGATGGAGGCTCAAAGACAACGCAGTTCATACTGTTGCGAATTGGCGAACATTGAGGTTGCTGACAAGCCGAAGGTTCTCACCTTCTGCTTAGTCAGCAACTCTTGAGTTCATCGCTGCGCTCTTACCTCAAGTGTGCATTACGGTGGGTAGAGTGTGACACACTTGTGACGCAGATGTCACTCAGCTCCGATGCCGATGTATCCATCTTCCCGATGTATCAATATTTGATATGCCGATGGTCTGTATTCAACAAACACATCGCTTGACCAACCTACAAGACGAATATATTGATGGTGAGTACACTGTTATTGGAAATGCGGAGCTAAATCTGAATTCAGATATGTCGGGAATTTTTGGCCACATTCAGCAGCATAATGCAATATCTTTATGCAACTAACTCCCTAATGCCCGAGATATCAATATATTGATACATACACTACTAGGGTCGGGACACATCCCATACGAAACATCGGTTAGATTCCTAATTTCAATGAAAAGTTGTTTCCGTAGACCCATAGGACGATACATACTTGAGGTGAAGATGGGTGCATCGGGCATCGCCACCGCAGCATGTGCTGGTATGTATGTGGTGCCAGTGGGATAAGATTGTCCATTTCGATGTAACCCAATTGGGACCATTGCTCGGCTAGCGGTTTGTGGTCGCATATCAGTGTCAGACAAGTGTCGGAAGGAAGGAAGGAAGGAAGGGGAATTTGAAACACGGAAATACATATTATTGTCAGAACAGCTGTACAGTATACTAATTGCGGCTTGCAAAGAGTGCAACTGCCATCGGACTTGCAAATTATATCATCTGTACCTTCTCAAGATTTTGACTCAAGTCTCATTTTGCTTTACCACCCTTGGCAGGACGTCAGAAATGCCGTCACAAGCTGTTAGCAGGGTTCCTTGTAAGGACGTAACCCTGCTAACAGCATGCTCCGTCAAGACGTCCTTCCCTATGAATCCAAATTTAGAAAGCACTAACTCTGTCCGTCATCTGTCCTCGAGTCTGTTGGCCTTCCTTGAGTCCGGTGTCCTTCATCACCATGCTCCATGGGCCCTTTGGGCCTCTTTCCCCTTGAATAGCATGGTTCTAATTACACTACAGTAGCATATTCTTTTCATCCATCACAATCATAGGCACGAATATGATAATATATTTGAGGATTATTGCATCCTTCAGTCCGGTCAAATGGGTGACATGATGTGTCATCTGCTTCCGATTCAGATCCGCCTCTTCTGATCGCTTCCTCCGAGTCCTCCTTCTGCATCCTCCTGCAAGTTGTCGAGTCTCCTAAGAAGACGGACTCCAATAAAGCCTAAGCACACATGGCAGCGCCCATGGCAGTGCTGACGCTGGCGCTACATCAGATCCGCTATTATTTCCATTTCTGGCACATCTGTAATATAACAAGTATGCGTTGAGTATGCGCCATGTAATGGCCCATGTGGTAGACCCAGAGTAGGTACTTTACTGAAACATCAATGTCAAACTGCTGTTTAGAAGGTTAATAATGTACTTTACTCGTCCAAATCAACATGAAGATAGTAGGACTCAGTCATAGGCAAGGAAAGGTGGTGTACAAGCTCTAACACTCACTGGCAATCACTATGGAGTATTATAATATACAATATAAGAATACAGGCTTGTTGCTATAATTAATATTCCAGCTGGATGATGTGTTCGATGGGCGCTTTACTGTTGGCGCTCACCATCGTGCACTATCCTCACTTATCATTTGCTTATCACTCCTCCAGTGAGTCATCCAAGCATCAATTATTCTATATATAGCCTCTACTCAATGGTTGCAAAGAGCCAGCTGAATATCCTGCAGGAAAATGTTTCGAATATGCCAAAGTTGCAGCTAGCATCAAAGTAAC
>QLOY01005091.1:0-13814 GCA_003313965.1 Megacollybia marginata
TCTGGCCACATGGGAGTACCAGGGTCAGGGCCGTACCAAGTGGTCAGACCACTGCATAAGGTCGCTGCTCAAAATCAACTACTATTGGGTGGACCACACGGTCCGACCATAGCCTAAGATGGCCGGACCACCACCCTGGGGTGAGATTTGGTTGGGACAGTGGTCTTAAGACCACCTTAGGATAGTTATTCCCCATGAAGAATCTATCCTAAGGTGGTGTGGTCTAGTGGCAGCCTGAAGTGCTACTGTTCAGTTTCTGACGCATTTTGCTTAGATTTTCAGTACTCAACAGCATCCACACGGGCCACGAATCATGCACAGTCCCCTCTGTGCTCTAAAATATTGATTTTCGTCCTGTCGCAGATACTTAATTGCCGTCGTCCATCTTTCCCGCCACTCTGATACGTTAACTGGGGTTTCTTTGTCTCTTTGAAGAATCCCAGCCATCCTTATATCGTATTGGCTTAGTTCAGTTGGCGTCGCATGTGGCATGAATCTTCCTAGGTCCGATGGTAAGTTGTACATATCTTCTCGTAGAGCTGTTCTCATCAATATTTCACAGAATCATTATCTACATAAGCAAACACAGATCATTCTTCACTTCTTTCTTGGTCCCACGCTCCTGTTCGACCGCTGCCGTCGACGTGCTCTACAGATGCAAAACCACCCCAGGGGTCTCTGTCTGCACTACCAAACGCCCATTTATGCCCTAAAGAACGATTACATGCAGTTGATAGGACCTGTATCGGTCTCATTATGAAACGGCAAGTCTCGAGGTGGTCATTCCGAAATTTGCTCATCTCTCTGTATAGGATTCCCCTTGGCTCTTCGGTATACCCCTCAGAGCATACTACGCTAGTATACAAGTCTCTGCACTCATCTACATTAGCAACGTTGACTGCCAGTGTTTCGACTGGTAGGTAATGTGTGCTGAACTCTCGGTTTGTTATTCCTCTTCTATTAAGGCTCTTCTGATACTTTCTAGCATTCAGAACACCCAGTATCGATGCTTCTATCCTCCCTCTCTGCCAATGCGCAAATTTTGCCTCCGATCCCAGTGCCACATCACAGCCGGAGCTTATTTTTGAACAACAATCTCGCACATGGCCCTTGCATCATGAAGACAGAGCATCTTCCAAGGCAGACTTGGAGATATGAAAGGAAGAGGGGCAATGAATGACAGCGGAGGTTTGGTAAAGGTGCGTGTTCTGGTTTTCTGATAGATTCGAATTAACTTGCAACATATGTAGCGTCGACATAAGCCAAGCATCTCTCTCCTGCATTCAACACTGCTTCCCCCTTCACCGATGACCAGATTCAAGATGCAGCGACTAACGACAAAATACCGCATGGCAGGGGCAACATAGAACATCTCACAAGACATATATCGAGGCTCGCCGTGCTCGACCGGTTTGTTTTGTCGTTTACCGCTGCTAGATGGCAAGTCGAGCATATCTTCCTGTAATGGTATTCACTGACCTCGTAGCTTCAGAGATGGCAATAGCGAATTTGGACCACAACCGAAAGAAGCCAGGACCTGTACAGACGCCTCGCAAAGACAGCGTGATATACTAGTATCGCAATATAGTATAATATCAGTGGTTCAGTAAACGTCGTAAACGAGAAACAAATAACCTCTGGATTGTACTTACCGTCATGTCCGGCATGCTCTCAATAAGGTTGTTAATTGTAAACATAGACGTGATATGCGGGATTGATGCAGTATTTGGCCAACTCCCGTTCTTGAAAAACATAGTCGAACGTAGCAGCTGTCTGAGGGCAGAAGCATTTAGTCGAGCATTCGGTCACAAAAGAATTCATTGCTAAACTTCACTCAACACTAGTCAGGCTCCATTGCAATTACCCCCACAAGCCACTCCTTGATGTAACGTACATCTGGAGATACCCTCTGTTGCCACAAGGTATAAACAAAGTCCATAGCAAATCTCGCAGAATTCTGTGGCACTTGTTGAGACGCTTGAGCCCTCTGGCAGGTAGCTCTGACAGTTACATCTTCATTGTCACCGTGACCATCTTCATCACTTTCCCCTGCTCTCGAGTCATCCGTGTCAAAGCCTTTGTCTGAGCCATCGTAATCCGCATCTTCACAATACAACTCCTGCATATCTGCTTCCCACTTTGCCAGTTTACCCCTTTCGTACCATCTGCGAAGAGCTGCTGCACCATATACAAAGTCAAAGATAACAGCCCTTGGCCAGGTGTCCAAGTTAGCAGGTAACCGGAGGGCCTGGTTGTCGCAGAGTTGGTTGCCGGCAACTAACAATCCAATGAGCTGTTGCTGCAGTAAATTGTGGTTGAAGAACTGCAGATGGACGTGTAGATTAGGGTGGGGATGGTCAGTAGGAATAGTGGGTGGGGAGATGTCGTCAAAGCCCATGGCACAATTGGGGAGCTAGTTAGATATCAGACGAGCTGATGAATCTGCAGTTTGGCAGTCATACCTGAAGGAATGCAATACTGAGGTTGCCCAGATGGTAATGGAGCTCACCCCACAGGGTAATGACATTCCGTGGGTCGTCAATGCTGCGAATGTCATCAAGTGGATCCCCCTTCTGGCCACGCTTTTGTGAGACATTAGAGATGTACTAGGAGACGAGGTAAGATAAATCAGTGACATGGAGCTCATACATCATGTCCGCGTGCATGTGGGATCAGATGTGCCCTCTCCACTTTTGAATCCGGAGGACTATAACCAGTTACAACGCAGCTTTCCCCGTCTCGGGTGACAATGTTGTTCTTCAGCCTGCTGTCCCTTTTTTCACCCTGACTTCCAAGTGAGGTTCGCAAGTCGCACGCTGCTGGATCCACAAAGGTTGGTAGCCCTGCAATAACAAAACTGTTGCCTAACCGTTTATGTGAAAACAAGATTCAAACCTTCATACATATAATAGTAACGGGCTGCAGCAGGCTGGACCTCGAGATCCGCTTCTCCGAGACGTGTATGTCCATCTACGGACAATCCACCTTTGGTTCCTGAGATGGCATAGCCGACAAAGGACAGCCATTTCAACGGGCGCAGAGAAAACCACGCAAGTTCCGACTTGGGAAATCGCAGCAAATCCTGATATTCCTTGCCAATCTTCATGCTTAAAGTGAGTTTGTCGTCCATGGGAAACAGCGCGAGCGAGTACACAGTGTGGGGTTAAGAGAGTGGGAAAATTGGTATCACGCGTCTCCCACGTGATTTGCAAGGCCACAGTATTACTGGTACGTGCAACCAGGGTGGTTAAGTACCTCACTCGATAACTGTCGCTTGTATGGGAACACTCCCTCTTCCCTCACCGAACGACCTCCCATTGAATCTCCACTCCCGCGTTTAATGCAAAGACAGTTGCCACCTCTGCGTGCGTACATTGGTAATAAGGCTCCAACCGTACCATCTATCTACCATATATATACGGTTATAACTGTAACTGTAACTGTATATGTATAGGCTCTCCCAGAAAAACTTGAGTATACAGTAGATATACAGTATATAGATAGTTTATACGGTTAGGTACTACTGGTCGCCGACCCCAGCCGACTCGGACTTGGGACAGATATGGTCACAAATCACGATACTGTACAGTTTACGATACAGAGTGGCTGACTATATAGCAAAACTCCGAGTAAGCCAACGCAATTACCCACCAAACATTTCACCACCATGGCTTGTGATGTGCCTGATCCCAATGACATTCTCCCAGCAAACTCGAGCCGCCAACAGAAGGATACAAATCAAAAACAAGGCATTGACACCTATATGACAGCTGTCGAAGCAGAAAAGGCCAAGAAGCAAGGTTAGTAATACACCGCGCCAGCCTGCTGAGAACGCACCAACTAGTTGACAGCATCACGTCCAAATCTCAAAGTCAAAATTCCAAACCATGATGCCTCGAAGCCTGATGGACCAGCTGTTCGCAAAGATGGCAAGCTTCGTTCGGCCTCTGAAATGTCTTGGGCCAACTCCCCATCCGATGAGCAACCGCCAGTACTAAAAACAAATAATCTGGCGACTGATAATGACAAGACATACTGTCCACCCAAAAACAGCAATCCTCGGGATGAAGACGCCCCTACAGATATTTATGATGAGGATGGGATGGAAATAACCTCAGAAACAGAGAAAGGACGACAGGTTGTACATGCCCTATTTGTGCATCTAGGATTCAATTAACCTTTCACACAGCGTGAGCAGAAGGCAGAAAAACAAAAACGTAAAGCTACCTCGCAGCCTTTGGGGCAACCTCCGAAAAAAATCAAGACAACTTAAGGATGGTCAGCGTATGCGATGGGAATTCAGATGCAGACACTGTAACAGGTAAGCCACCATTGGAATACTAGCCATTAATGTTAACAATAGAAAGTGTACGCACCGTCGCTAGGACCGTCAATGGGCCAGATGCTACCTTTGATGACGAGGAGAAGATACCTGCATTGAATAACCTTGCAACCCATGTCAACTCGTGCAAAAAGAAACATGTAGCCACTGAGAATATGAAGGAGGACGAACCATCAACTGCGGACCACATGAATCTCAAGAAGAGCGCAGAAATGATGGCTGCGTACCTGAAGGACGGGGAGCTCAACCCGCAAATTCTTCCTACTCAAAAAGGCTTCCTGCGCATCTTTAGTGCTTGGATTCTTGATGAAAGTCTTCCGTGGACTGCAGGGGAAGCTCCGACATTAAAAATGCTATTTAAGTACCTGCGCATTCAATTTCCATTACCTAGTGACACGACAGTTCGGAACCAGCTTGCTCTGAGCTGCACGGAAAAGTGGTCCGAGAATTTGCAGTATGTCTCGCTAGATTCTTGACCTGAAATGAGTGCTGAATGTGAGTTAGGCTGTCACTTCAAAAATAGCTTACTCCACTGACACCTGGACAACACAGCAGATGGTTTATACATTTGCCTGCACTATCGGAAGCTTCATTAATGAGGACTGGGAGCTTGTTGAGCGCATCATTGATTTCAAGGTGCTAGAAGACAAAGAACACGAAGGGCTTTACGGTGGGAAAGCCTTTGTTGAGAGCGCTTGCAAAGTCGGCAGTTTCCATAAGATGCGTCATCTGCTTCCGAGTCTGTCGTGTTCCCTTGCTGACTCCCTACCACTGCAGCTGCATCTCCACCGACAACGCCTCTGTTAATGATGTGCTGATTGCGACCGTAGCACGATGTCTCTTTGCAAAGTATGGCATTCCAGAATCCCCAAACCTTCACATCCGATGTCTGTGCCATGTTGTCAACCTTGTCATTCAAGCAATTCTCCACGCTCTTGGTGAAGCTGAAGACCCTGAAAACAATGATTACTATACTCAGAACAAGGACCGACCTACTCATTTTGACCCAAACACCGATCTGGAGCAAGTGGAGCTAGACAATGAGGAGTTCTCTGACGTAGAGAAAGAGGAAGAGCTGTTGTCCCTCGAGGAGGAGGAGAAAAGGAAGGCCCAGAAAAGCTCTCTTTCAAAGGTACGTCATTTACTTGTAGGCACTCATTCTCTCAACTGGCACCCAGCTTCGATACATTACCAACAAAATCGTTTCATCTCCCCAACGTCGTAAACGATTCCGGAAGTGTGCTATTGCAAAATACGGAAAGAATGACAGAAAATCGAAGCTCGCTGTTGTATGAGATGTACGAACTCGATGGAACTATACACTTGCAATGATTGAGCGGGGAGAGTTACTCAAAGAGGTACGTGTTTACAACCCGAATGTCATGCAATCTAACAGCTTGGTAGGCTATTGACGACTGGGTATTCCAGACGCCAGGTCTTCGTTGCCTGCTCCTCAGTTTGGAAGAGTGGGAATCACTTTCTGTGATTGCGAAGATACTGAAGGTACGCGTTTCTAATCCTCCGCTGTACTTCTCTAATTCTTTTCCAGCCATTTGAAGAAGTCACACTTCAGATGTCGCAAAATAAGACACCAACAATCCCCTTTGTTCTTCCACTCTATTACCAGATGCATGACCATCTCGAGGCAATCTCCGAGTCCATCGATGCCACATTTAGTATCCAAAGTGCTGCATGTGCTGGTCTTGCAAAGCTGGAGAAGTACTTCTCTATTGCTCGACACCATCATGTATATATTCTTGGGACGAGTAAGTACTTCTACTCTTTGTTCTATGCTAGTTGCTGAGATAGTTGTAGTACCAAGGGGGTACTGGAACGGCAATCCCGTACCGCGGGTCGGTAGGTAGGTTCAGCCATCAGGCCGTTAATTTTTTTGTCGACCCTCCTTGAACTCGAAATTTCTAGGGCTCTGAAGAGCTATCTATTCCCAGGAAGTATATTAAACAACTACTCTACAACTTTCAAGCTAATTTAGGTCTTGTGCAGGCTGCTGGCCCCAGCTGGGTGATCCTGACATACAAGGGTCACAAGGGTCACAAGACCCAGCTTACAAAGCTGCTATATATATATATTAGACATAGAAGTTGAATTTCTCTAATGAATATAGTTACTACAACTACGTTGATAGTCACTGAGGCCTTCCAAAGGTAAATGTCTAAATTGGGGTGACAGTTACCGCTTTAGGCCTCAACGTCATGGTTCACATCACGTGTAATCACGTGTAGGTAGGTAGGTTCACTGAGAAAGCCCTTAAATTTTTATACAACCCCTGTTCCTTCACTTTTTTTCCAGCACCCCCTTGTGTAGTACTCCATCCTGCTCTCCAAAGCCAGTGGTTTCAAGCCACTGCTAGCCCAGATGACCCCATTGCCCAACAAGCCGCTGTTGATAAAGCTTCGAAAAGCCGAAACCGTCTTCCGATACGTTGCAAGGACATATCTTGTCCTTCCGAGTGGAGCAGCTCCTACTTCATCGCAGTCCCAACCTACAGCGCCAGCGAGACAAATCGTGGCAAGGCCGTCATTCCTTGCCAGTGTGTGTTCATTTCTGATGCCTGTCACATCAGCTCCGACTGCGACGTCATCCCCAGCTCAAGAACTCGAAGCAGAAATAGATGACTATCTGGCTTTCTATGGTGAATCTGTTCCGCAATCAGATGAAGAGCGGCTTTTGAGGTTGATGAATCCTCTAGGGTCATGGAAGGTATGCACCTACTATTTCTACTAGTAACCCTCTGACGTATCATACTGCTAGAAACTTGCTCCTCGGTTCCCTACAATTGCACATATGGCTCGTGACTACCTCGCAATCCCAGGAACCAGTGTTTCGGTGGAACGAGCCTTCTCAAAGTCACGACACATCTGTACCGACCTCCGGAGCTCATTGAAGGCAGACACAGTTACTCAAGCGTTACTGACGAAGAGTTGGATTCGCAGCGGGTTTTTCGAGATGAATCCACCAGTTGAGAAGCGTAGGAAGCATGGGGACAACAGGGACAATGGGCTACTCGCTGTAGATGCTGATACCTAATAGCAGTCGGGGAGAACCATATACAAAATGTATAGGTATACAGTTATACTGTATATATACGGTATACAACTGTAACCGTATATTTACTCTGTCGAGTGTATACGTATACATTACAGTTGGAGCCTTAATTGGTAAGTCGATCATATGTCACTCTACAGCGTGTCTCTGACCTCAACCTTCAGACAATGTTGAAGACATCCATATAGGTTTATGCCTGCCAACCCCTCTTCAGTTCCAAAGCCTCCCACCTCGCTACACGACCCCTGCTACTCAAGTTGCATTCCCGGCCAATTACCAGTATCTGCGCGTTATTCCGCTCCGAGACACATCCAGTAATGTGTTCCCAATCCAATTGCAGCTAAACATTGCATTGCGAGGTCGACATTGCATCATCTCTGCAGACCACAACAGGAAGATTAATTTTTTTAGTCGTGCTTTGTTACTGCTGAACGTTGAACGACCATTCCAGCTAATAGCCCCAACTTATTGAAATTTCCACGAGGCTCGTTTCCTTCTCTCTCTGTCATAGCGAATCTATCTAGTGATGTGAGTGTTAACCAGTCTTGAATCATTCCAAGCCTTGAAGCTTGATCGCAGGTCGGACGACTCGGAAGAAATGTTATTCTCCTCGTCTTTTTTTGGCCCACTGGATGACTGGATTACTGAATATATATCTGTTGAGTACGCATTCGTATGTCCTTGCTACCTCCTGTTTTATATATCTTTTCAACTTGAGTTCTTGTCTAGTGTTCTGATTTTTGCTGCTGCGATGGGGCCGAATTCAATGACCTCCATGGATTGTCTGATCATTACCAATCTCAACACGCGACATCATCATCTACCGAAAGCAAGGTGCTGGAATCGGAACCGACAGCCATCTCAACGACCGGTCTACTTCTCTAGTCCATGTTACCATGGCATTATCTGCCGAGAGCAAGGCATCGGAACCGACGGTCGTGACGACCAATATGGTGCAGGTCTCCTCCGGTTTACTCAGTATTGCAACCAACACGCTATTCCCGAAGACTGTCGCATGCCAGCATCATACGTCCTTCTTGCTGGTTTTATTGCCGATGCCACAGGTGCCGCTTCAGGTAAAGCTATTAGAAACTGGCTGAACGGACTTCGTCTATGGCATATATTCAACAACACAGAGTGGAATGGTAAGCATTCCTGGATAACATCCATTACACATAAGATAAAGAAGGCATTATCTTCAAGCATCCTTTACGCCATCACTCTAGATCACTTACGTGCCTTGCAACAACAATTGAATCTCAAAAATCCAGTTTCTGGGCTTGCCGGCGACTCGGCGAACTAATTCCAAAATATGCCAACTCATTTGATCCCACATTTCATGTATCCAGAGCAACTCGAATTTCGTTCTACACAGTTAACAACCGCCACGTCGTGTCTTTCCACCTTCCATGGACAAAAACAACAGGGGTGCAAGGCTTCGTCTGCATTCTGACCACAACGAGGGACGAATTCTGTCCAGTCGATGCGCTCTCAAACCACCTTTCTATCAACAAACTTGACGCATCTGATGAAGCGTCTTCCACCCCCCCTCTTTGCTCACCAAAACGAGGGCCTATTCGAAACAATGGATAAAAAAACTTTTCTATTATTCACAAAATCTATATTTGAATCAGCTGGCCTTGAGATCACTCACGGCCATAGTTATCGCATCAGAGGCACACTCAAACTACTTCTTGATGGTGTTCCACCCGAAACCATCATGAAGATCGCGGGTTGGTCATCTTTATGTTTTCTAATTTACTGGCGTCGTTTAGAACAAATCATACCTCTGGCAGTTACTCGAAGTTGGGATTCCAACAACAGCAACTTTGCCAGGGCACACAGACTGAATGAAGATGTAGATGATGATGTATTTGCTGATTGAACTTGGCTTACAATTAATTTCAATTTAAAACTTTGAAGGAGCATCACTCCAGTGGTTTGTCCGGGTTACTTTGCTGCTCGACGTTGCCTGACAGCGAGCTCTGCTCCAGGTGGGGTTTCAGTCACTACGAGCCTCATAAGCTTCCCGACGTCTGAACTCGGTTGAAGGTGAAGAACTCACCTTAAAGTTGGGTTCATTGACAAACCTCTACTATCAAATCAATCTGAGATTACAAACAGATACCTTATTGTAAGGTAAGAATAAGGAACGAAGTCTTAGATGTAGATAAGGTTAAGTAAAGGACGAGCAGTGGAACATGTGACTAGAGTTGGCAAAGTCCAGTTCTTCAGCTTTTTGGCTGAACCTAGAACCGGACTTTGGGTTCGGCTGAACCTGAGTTCGGTTCAGGTTCGAACTCGGTTCGAACTGTGAACCCAACTGAAAAACTCAGATGTGCTGACGAATGCTTGGTTATGATGAAATGTCTTGGTACGGAGCCTCAGATACTGTAAACGCACAATCCTGTAAGCGTACCTTTGTTAAACTTATGCGTCCAACATGGAATACTACGATTCGAATGCAGACTCGAAGTGCGTACAATGTGTCGATTTGTCATTTGCGCATCACGTGCCACAAGCTCCCGACTGGAATTCCTGTACTTCTTCGAGATTCAAGTCCTTTGTCGTGGATATTGTAGAGACTTCTTAACTCCCCATCGCACCTGCTATAAAACTCGATGTGTGTAATCAACTAACTTGAAGCCGAGTTCTGAGTCTGCAATCGATTCCGTAGCTTGATCTCCTCTTGAGTCTCGAATTCGGATATTCAAGCTTCATCATTCTCATGAAGTATCAATGGACTATTTAGATAGTAGACACATTCCGATTCACAAGTAGATTCAACTCAAAGTTGGTAAGCAGTTTGATATCTCGATTCGAGCAACGACTTTGAGTCTTGAGTGGTAGATCACTCGATGAAGAACGGGTGAGAATAGAGAACTCGGATAAGCTCGGGGTGGAACAAATGACAGTATTTGACTGTGATATACAACTGTAACACGCACTTCACGTATTTCTCCATCCCTTTGACTCGGAGATCAACAGGAATATATGAATTTTTAACACGCAGAGACTTCCTGGTTGGTACAGTACCTCAAGTCTCAATCCGGGTAAGTATACCACACATGCATATACTTGGCATATACAATTTCGATTTTTGATATGTCAGATTGCGGCGGGTCCAACATTCATTCTACCATCGAATCAGTTATGTTTCGAAGTGCATAGATTTACCACCTTCGCCAACTTTGACTCCGTTTAATTTCAACACGACTGTCTGTCAAGGTTGCCATCAATTAGTCATGTTAATCGAGACCTCATGCAGGCCTCATGATTTGCTCGCGATCTTCAATGTCTCAGAAGAGGAACTCAAGATTCTCTTCTTAGAGTCTGTTAACTCCATGTTCCACTAATCCGTCCACTTTGAAGACATATCACAAGCTTGTACTTTGAGACTTTTCAGTGGTGCCGCCTCTTACATCACCGGCCAGGTTCTTCCGGTGGCTCGGTGACGATGCCTGTGGGCCAAAATTAAATAATTAAATAAAAATAATCAAAGGAGGGAAAAAATAAAAAGGAGAAGAGAAAGCATGTCACCTCATATACCTATGTTCAAGGCAGGTCACAGGCGCTCTGAGCGTGATCTGAGACGAGGAATGAAGATGCGGGTGTGATTATTTTATTCCGATCCGTCTGTGGCACGTGCACGTGCAACTAGTTAAAAAAAATATTCTGAAAGAGCTTCCAATGAGTCTTTCGTCTTCAAAATATTTGAGAATCATCTAATGGTATAAATCAACTGTATCCATAAATTCAGAGCATTTGGTCGACAGACGAACCCACCAATGGCTGCGGTACTAGTTGAGCACTAGTTACACGTGACATGACACGCCAAACTTTCACTGCAACACGCACGAAAGCCAGCTTCAGGTATGTCTCCTCAACTATTACTGATACTTTTATTCATTATCCAGTCTTGTCCTCGATGTAAGCTGGAGATGAATCATTCCCATCAGTGGTGGACAATCGGAAGATTCGGGAGATGTTGGGAGATGTGCTTCCCAAAATGGGAGGAACGTCACACCACGTGCCGGTACTAGTTAACTAGTACCACAGGCACCGTCATCTAGCCCATCCACCGTGGATGGTGCCTGGGAGCATGTGAGGACGTCCTTCCTGCCCTATCCTCAGGCAGTTCTGGACCCCACAAGTGTTCAGAGCATGATAAAACCCAAGTTGTAAATTGTGTGCTACGTTAAGCTTGTTTACTGTCTATTAAGCCTATCGATGAAACGCTGAAAAGTTGGGGAAAAGTATTGCGAGTCTAATGTTTGATCGCATCGAAGGTGGAGAAGCGACTTGGCGCCCATCCAAAGACGTCAACGGCGGAGTATCTGCGAAGCCCAGCAATCACTTCGGCCATCTATAAACATCCTAGTGTAGTTGTCACAGAATATTTCCCAGCCAAGTTTTTTTCGGAGATTAAAAAATTAGGGCTAACGATGCTAATGTGATAAATGTTACCTGTTTCACGTTTCAGAAGAAAGGGGGATCCCCGGAAGTATAGCGTCTTTGACATCCAAGGACGTCACTGCCAAGCCGTGGGTGAAGAGAAGCTGGCCGACCGAGGATTCGCCGTCATCAACGCCGCAAACATGGTTTAAAGGCAAACGCAAGAAGGAATACCAATCAAGTCGTGATACGATGGCCGCTTCAAGCCCTGATAGCTTGCTAGTGACATTCCTACTTGTTTCTTCGGAGTTAATGGGAGAAGATGTAGTCTCTTACCTTCTTCAGGCCCCGAGAAATAGATATTACGATCATGCACATAATAGGAGCAAGAACGAAGAAAACTTTGATATCATCAAAATTGTTATTATCCGACGTGTCAGATGAGTGCAGAGACGACAGTTGTGAACAGGTAGGAATTGACCTTCCCTCGGGGTCGATTAATCTGAGGAAACAAGCTGCTGGTGGAATCAAGTAAAGATAGAGCCCTATCAGAAAAACGGGTGAAATAGATAATCCGTTCTTCTTGACGAGATGCAGGTAGGCTTTGAATCACCAATGGGAACGTTATCAGGAAAGTATTGCATTGCTGTAGTAGTTTAGAATTAGAACACTGCTAAAACATAGTAAGGGGGAGGCTCGGAATGTAATGAGTGACATATTAGCTTCTGCGTAACTCACCTCATTGTACTGGATAAATAAATAAGGGCTAAAGGCATTCTCAAGTCGAAGCGAAAAACTCGGCCAAAGGTTACTTTCGCTTCCCGGAGCCGGGATAGTCGCATGGCTAGATCAACTCCCTTGAAGTCTAACGGACGGAAAAAACATTTTCCTCGAGTCTGGGGCAACAATCTGATCAGCAATTTTTGCGGGGAAAAAGTCAAAAATAACGCTATCATCACCTTTCAGGGACCCGGCGAGTCCCGAGAGGATTGATAGGCAAAAGTCGGCAAATCATTCTTGCCGAGAAGAGTGTTCAGTAAGAATGTTAAGAGGCTGAAATATTACAACTGCTGAAGAGGTCGGTATCAAGAATCAACCGGTCGATACGCATGTAATATTTGTACTTCTTGGTGGACCCTGACCAGCACCGAAAAATTAGCTAGTCTGACAGTCAGCAGGTGATTCTCGATACACACTTACAGGACCTCGCGGGTATCAGTCTCTTCAGGCCTATCAGAAGGTTGATGGTGAGTAACTGAGACTTCGTCGCAATGCAAAGTCTCACGTTAGGAAGACTTTTACGACAAGGTCAGAGCCGACAAGCCCTGAGGGGCATTACCAGGGTCTATTTGGCGATGATAGTAATACATATCCAAAGATTCTGGATAAACCGGTCATATAGCCTAATGAACCGGAGGCCTGAGGAACCCACCTCACGATCATAACATGATGTCAAGGGGCCTCCGGAAAAGAAATAAAGGACCTCACGTCGATTAAGTTTTTAAGGACTTAGAGCGGGGACCTACCTACCTTAAGGTCACGTGTATTGCCTAATTAGGCTCTGTCACAGCTCTGTCATGGCTCACCTGCTGCTTGCTGAGGCTTGACATCATTCCTGTTGCTACATTCACCTTAATAGGATAAAAAAGCATTAATTAGTATTCAAGAATGCATTTTCAAGCTTCCTGAGTGACTGCCTTGCTTACTTAATCTGTTTGGGTTGGCTCAGATTGTTGCAGACTGTACAGTGTAGATAGAGCAATGGAATCATCTTATAGCATGTTTCTGACTACTCAGCGATTTTCTGACTACTCAGTGATGCTAAAGTAGCTCATTGGAGGACCAGGAAGCTGAAAATTAAGGTATGTGGACAAAAATTTTAAGGACCTACCTGGTGGACCTACCTACCTACGTCCGGTTCAGGATTTCCGGTCCGGATGCCCCTTGCATGATGTTACACATCCATGATGAAGAGTCATCTTGTCTGATTTAGGACGGTATTAGCCGCGTT
>QLOY01005098.1:0-18440 GCA_003313965.1 Megacollybia marginata
TTGGCAGATAGCTGAGGATATTTATAGTTGTCAGTTGAAGCGGGGTAACTTCAGGGAACGTACGCGCGTCGCGATGGATCAGATAACGACACGTGACTTAAACTTACTAATGCTTGCTACCGTCACGCACCTTTTCCAACTTGAAGCTCGACGTCCCGGATCGTGTTTTGACGATGGCAAGACCCAGTTATAATTGGTTTTTTTTGACCTGTTTCCATCGATTCTGCATGAATGTGAAAAGTGGCCGCAGTGTCAACTTGGACTCACTGGTACCGTGATTTTTGCTGGTAGCCTTTGTGGGATCATTATAACTTGGCGGGAAAGAAGACTTAAACATGGCCCAGCGTGGACCCTGAAGCTGCTTCCTTTATTCCCTCATAATACATTGGCCCTTATGCCGTTCTCGATCCGCTTTCGCTTCGTCATTAACCATGCCTTCGCCTCTGGAAGAAGGTCTCAAGATAGCTTGCTATTTTCTATGCCAGCCAATTGCAAAAATGGCTTTTGCATGTTCGAAGCGGATGCTAATCGGCTGCTGTCTTGCTAATCACTTTTCCACTCACAATGATTCTGCTTGTTCACCTATCACTGTCTCAAGCCAAGCCAACGGTCGAAGGTTTACAAAATTAACTGGATCTTTCTCATCCGATAACTCTAACTTGGCCTGGCCATGGCCAGGTGCCACATGTACACATGATGCTTTTTGAACCACCCTGGTTAGATGTCTTTGTCGTCTCAGACACTTGACCGATGACACCCGACAGGATGCTTCCAAAATGCCACTAGTTTCGCTGTAACCATTCAGCTCAGCTCATCATGACTCGATGATAGCAGTTTGGCAGAAGGCGCTCAGTTAGGGTGTCTATAATATGGGTAAAGATTCTTTAACAGCAATTGATGTTCTGATCCAGATCTAGTGCAAGTGAATCGGTAGCTGACGACGTGTGCGAATAGAGGAGTGATCATCATTATGCCGATCGCACCTTCGGCGGACTTGAAAATCGCGCTCTGGCATGGGCTGTGCTACGCGTCCCAGGTCTAATTGGAGCTTCAATCAATCTGACAGAGATTCCGTTCCCGACGCGCGTATGAAACAACGGGACACGCAACCGACTGATGGCGCATTACAGATGGGTTGTCGCCTTACAAAATCCGGGTGGTTTGAGTTAGAGTGTAAGTAATCATTTATTCAGTAAGTGGATCTATCACATCAAGAAGTGGCACCGTCTTCCTTCCTGGATTACTTCTTCGCCGATAGCTAGGTGGCAGAGACTCGAAGGAGCTGCTGTGAATGAAACGATGTATTTCCGATTGCGAAAGCAGTTGTGAGACGGATAGATCGAAATGAGCTTTGCCATAGTAACAAGCTTGTTATATAACAAATGATGGCACCTGATCTGGTGGTTATTCGTTTCAACTCTCACTATTCGCTGGACAGCGCAGGACAGGTCCTAGACCAGAATCGCTTTATTCACGACATATCACACGGCAAAGGGCATTTCCTTGTGGAAAAAGCACGTGTACAAACACTTACGAAACCAAACAAACCATAAATCCGGTTTCCGCCCGACCATCAACTCGGTGACTTTTCTGGTTGGCACCTTTTGCTTGCTTGCCCGTACTCAGCGACTGCGTCCGTTCATTTCTTGTATTCACACCAGCTCAACTAGCAGTCACAATGGGTTGTTGCAACTCCATTCCTATCGATGAAGAGGCCAAAGCTCGTAAGCAAATTTTTATCTTAGAGCGTTGGCTCATTGTCAGGCAACGACGAAATTGAAAATCAACTCAAGCGAGACCGCATGATGGCCAAGAATGAAATCAAGATGTTGCTTCTAGGAGCCGGAGAGTCTGGTAAAGTCAGTGGCACGATTTCATTTTTTTTTGCAGTGCGCTCATGCCGCCCACAGTCGACGGTTCTAAAACAAATGAAATTAATCCACCATGGCGGCTACAACGAACAGGAACGGGAATCTTACAAGGAAATCATATATTCAAACACGGTACAGTCTATGCGGGCTATTCTCGAGGCCATGCCCCAGCTCGACATCTCTCTCTCACCCCAAAACGATGCTCGTCGCTCTATTATCCTCGCCCTGCCTATTCAATTAGAAACTGACGTCCTCCCACGGGATGTTGCCGATGCCGTTCGAGGTCTTTGGCGTGATCCAGGTGTCAAGCAGGCTGTCTCTCGTTCACGAGAGTTCCAACTGAACGATTCAGCGGTCTACTACTTCAATTCTATTGACCGGATGGCCGCCCCCGGATACATGCCCACAGACCAGGACATTCTGCGCAGTCGAGTCAAGACAACAGGCATAACGGAGACGACGTTCAAGGTTGGCGAGCTGACATATAAGCTCTTCGATGTCGGTGGCCAACGAAGTGAACGAAAGAAGTGGATACATTGCTTCGAAAATGTGACCGCATTGGTCTTCTTGGTTAGTTTGAGCGAGTATGATCAAATGTTGTACGAGGACGAGAGTGTGGTAGGTTTTTTTTTTCACCCGTCGCTGGTATCTAAGCGAGGTTCTAGAACCGTATGCAAGAGGCGCTTACCCTTTTCGACTCGATTTGCAACTCTCGCTGGTTCGTCAAAACTTCCATTATCCTTTTCCTGAACAAAATCGATCTCTTTGCCGAAAAACTCCCCCGGTCACCATTGTCAGACTACTTCCCTGACTACACGGGAGGCGCCAACTATGACGCAGCTTGTGATTACCTTCTCCACCGCTTCGTCAGCCTAAATCAAAGTGCTGCTACGAAGCAAATCTACGCTCACTATACTTGCGCTACCGACACACAGCAGATCAAATTCGTCCTGAGCGCCATCCAGGACATTCTACTGCAACTGCATTTGCGTGAGTGTGGGTTGCTGTAGTCTACTCGGGTCTTGCACCTTTTTGGATGCGTGCGTTGAGATTTTGGGAAAGGATTTCTTCACTCTGTTGTACGCATGGATTGGATTTTGATTTGTTTATGATTAAGATTGCCAATACCTAGGTTTTCTCATACTTACATACTACTTGTTTCTACTATTCAATCAACCGTCTTTTCTTCTTTCTGGTCCTAGGCGTTAGCAGTGGACTTGGTCAGGGTTGTTCCAGGGTGGATCTTCGGTGTCAAAGATCGGCAAAATGATTTCATGCGGGTACATTGCGGCGTATTCATTTGGAAAGGCTTGAGGACCCTGTGCCTACTCGTTCACGTTCGTGAACCCTTAGGAAGATCAGTCAGTCAACGTCCAAGTGCCAAAAACAAATCGGCTTTCGAGCCGGTATCTCTTGACAGATTTGCGTTACGAGCACGGCGTGTAGAGCTAGAAAAACGGAAAGAGGAGCAGTTCCTCGTCGGGAGAGGGACAACAGTGTCAACACAATGCGACTGGCAGTAAGACGACCATGCTGGTTTGTTTTGACAAGCTCAATGTAATAGACATTTGCAAGGAAACTAAAGTGGTCAGTGACACATGTTAGACACTTACAATGGCTTCAAGCCACATGAAAAATTTGTCAAATTCACAGTGTGTCGTTGGGTCTGGTCCAAGTCATCGCCTATATCATGAACTTGATGAAGGAACCCGAACAAGATATGGGCACAGTGTTAAAACCAAGCTGACGGGCGCCTATAATACATTCAATGCGACTAGATTCAGCGTCTAGGTCCGGATTTCCTTTACAGGCTTTGTCAAAGATGTGCAGACCAATGATGCGTTGGCCCTCGGTCATGAAGAGAGCGCAGCATTAGCATAGTAGATATGAATATCTGCGCCACTTTGTGATTGCACGATCCATGACGTGGAATTTAGCTCTTCAGACTCTGGCATGATGAGGATCTTGTTAAGTTCTACCGCTGGTATGATAGACGAGTAGTGGATGAAATACATTTAGAGCAAGCTTACAGGGACAGCTATACAGCCTCGCCTACTTGCTCGTCGTCCGCACAGGCATTTATTGCAGCCACAAGGTGATCTCGCGTTAAGGTCCAGGAAACCGCAGCTACAGTCTTTCGAGCTCGATACACATATGGAGAGTATGTTGCCTTGGATGTCATCCTGGGAACAGCAGAGAGATTTTGTAACGACGCTAGAGGTAGTCTCGATTCAAGCCCTGTTGGTGGCCAGTCGCGTTACCGTAGGTCACATGATGCTAGACTTGACCTGACTTGACAAATTCCCTTGTCGCTCGTTGTCGCTCGTGTGCGTGGTCTTTACGAAGCCAATCGATCTCGTGAAGCATTTTCAAGGAAATTGTTCATTCCCACTTGGAAGAAGGTCGACTAGCCTCGTAACCTGGCCCGTCTGAGGACCTCTGACGAGGTTTTGGTCACCGGGCTAACGAGGCTATCCATACAGAATAACTTTTGCAATGGCACATGCCCGTGATCTAAATTTGCTATCAACAATCACCTACGCGCACTCCCATAGACAGTCGGTCTCATGGCCTCTGTGCTCCTCTGTGTCCTTGAAGTTGCTACATCAGTGTTACAAATTACCACTGATGCAATGGTACTTCTTGTATTGAATCATGCAGTAGATACTACAAGTTGGATACATCAGGAGTATGGCCGCCTTGAAGTTTGGCCCGGGGACCGTTCTGTCACCAGGTTCTGGAGGAAGGCACTCAGAGATACTGGGGACAGTTACGTACAGTACTTAAGGATGAAAGCACCCTACCGAGTTAAACAATATGCCTTTCATAACTCTTGACGGTGCAAAAAACCAAAGCTTCGACTATATTCTAGTTGGTCAGTCGTTTTCATCACAGTCTTACCCGTCTCATGTATCCGTAGGTGGTGGTGTACGGTCTTTTCTTAACTATACAAGCGGCGTTGACAATCTTGCAAGACTGCTGGTCTCACCCTAGCCGCTAGACTCACGGAAGATCCCAATATCAAAGTACTGGTCCTAGACGCTGGCGAAGAACACCTTGATGATCCACTTATCAGTGCGGTGCTTCAGCGCTTCAGCTTCCGTGTGATTTTTTTTTTGATTCGCTTGCCCAATAGACTCCCCAGAAGCAAGCGGGCGGTAGACAATACCCTTGGCCTCGGTCAGTATTTTATCTTATTGCATGGTAGCTACAAAGTGCTCAACTCTTTACAGCGGAAAAGGTCTTGGTGGATCCTCAGCTATGAATTTCCATTGTGTCATTCCGCCACCTACCAGCGACATCGATAGTACGCTCTAGCTGAATGTTTTTAATTTATGCTAAGCCATCTCAGATTGGGAGAAGCTCGGAAATCCAACATGGAACTACAAAGATTACAAAAAGTACTTTGATAAAGCATTCAGGTCTGTCTTTCAGCACGGAGCATTCATTCTCTTACCAACTACAAAGCTATCGCGTGGCACCTGAGGACAAAGACTCTTCAAAAGCTTTCAAGGTTCGTGAGGACACCGGAGATGGTATGACACCAAGATTTGTTATTACGTCAACTCACCGTCGTAAGGCCCCGTCCAGATGAGCTACTTTCGTACTCTTCCCGAATCGGAAATCGTTCTACAGCAGGTCTGTATTCCTGTCTGCACGGATTCTTTTCCTTTTGAAAGATATATAGACCTTGCTGTCAATGGGCTTCCCTGAAGCCAAGGCTCCCGTAAGTGTCCCTCCAAATCTGACTTAGAATTGACTGATGACGCTGCAGATCGCTGGCGATGTGCGTCATTTTATTTTATTTTGAGTCATTGCTTGATTGACCTCACAGACTACGGGCCTTAGCTTCGCACCCGTCTCCGTCGATCCTAAAACCTTTACTCGTTCGTATGCTGCGACTGTATGTTCCCATCTTAAGTACCACTTGTCTCCGAGTCAATTCGTTCTTTCAACAGGCTTATTATCTTCCAAATGCTTCTCGTCAAAACTTCTCAGTCTTACTGAAGGCTCATGTTGCTCGTCTTATTACTAGAGTTGAAAGAGAAGGACTGACCGCAACCGGGGTCGAGTTCAGCTTTGGCGAATCTAAAGACTTGCACGTTGTCTATGCAAGAAAAGAAGTTGTTCTTTGCGCTGGGTATGTCGGTTCGCTTGTTTTTGACTCTTCTAAGGCTGCAGATTGTCAGGGCCTTGAAGTCCCCTCAAATTCTCGAATTGTCAGGAATTGGACGCTCTGACGTTCTCTCATCTATTGGCGTTCCCGCCAAGCTAGTTCTTGACGGAGTAGGTCAAAACGTTCAAGAACACGTCTATACGTCTATTCCTTTCAGTAAGTATCTCTGGTTCTGAGATCAAATACGCTTACAGCCCTCAGTATTGAAGGATAGCAGTGTTGAAGAAACGTTTGACATGTTGGCTGATCCCGAGATCGCAGCCAAACATGCGGCTCTACAGTGGGTGTTACCGTACTACAAGCTTGCATTGAAATTTGATTGCTATCGTAGCTCCCAGGGCCAGGGACTCTTCAACCGCGGAATTGTCAACCTCACGTTTGCTCCGCTGGAACAAGTTTCTCCGCATGCTGCCCAGTACCATGATGCTGAGCGAGCACTGGTCAAAGAAGGACTTGCGTCAGGGAATTTTTCTTCTGGATTAGCAGAGCAATACCAGCTCCAGATTGCCCGATTCGAAAACAAAGTTCCGGGATGTGAGATGGTGCTTATTCCAGGATGGTCCGCTGCGAATCCTGCTAGTGCGTAATACTCTCCAATGTGGTCTCAAGCTGGCGCCAATTGAAAGCAGATAAACCAGTTCCCGGGAAGCGGTATTTCTCTATTACACCTTTGACCAATCATCCGTTCTCCAGAGGGACGATTGTTAGTATTCTATCAACTTCTGTCCTTTTCCTTACCAAAACTCATTGTCCGATAGCACTGTACTTCAAATGACCCTCATGTCGATCCAGCCTTTGATCCTCACTACTTTGAGCACGACATCGATTTGCTCACTATGGTAGAGCTAGTCAGATTTGGAATCAAGATTGCAAAAACTGCACCATTTACGGATTTTCTGGGTATTTTCTCCTCTACTATGAAATGTACGTTCTAATCCACAGATTAGAATCCACTGTTAGCCCCCTGCTGAGCACTGACACCCCGACTGACGACCAGCTTAGAGGTTTGGTCTCTCGACTTAGTTGCGCGACGATTTAAAGCCTCATACCAGAATTTGTGAAAGATAACCTATTCACTTCATACCGTACGTGGATTTGACTCTTTCACGCTATACTCATATCTTGCAGACACTGTTGGATCTCTTTCAATGCTTCCTCGTGAAAAGGGAGGAGTCATCAATCCGCGATTGAAGGTTTATGGTACAACCAACATTCGCGTTGCTGATATTTCAATCGTTCCCTTGCATATTTCCGGCCATCTACAAAGTAAGTGTTTTAGTGCGTTCTGTTGTATCGTGATTGATGTGGCATTGTTATCGCAGCGACTGCCTATGTGATTAGTGAGAAAGGTAAGAATGTTTAGGGTCCGTCCGAACAGGTTTACTTGGTTGCGTTTAGCTGCGGATATCATCAAGGGTTTGATTTGAAGAAATCAAATTTCTAAGACTTCTAATTGGACTTCGAGAAACTTTACACATACATAATTCAAAGGTTTTTCACCCTGTTCAAATAATCTACCACGGAACCAGCGCCCTTGAATGCGATAGCAGTCTAGATCAATAATGATAAGCGATCATCTTCACCATAAAAAATGTACGAACACTGGTCAATGTCGGATTACAGGCTGTCGAATCAGGTATACAGCCATTACCACCCACCCAAACATTTTCTAGTCCGTGCACTTTCGAGGACGGGTCTGCAACTGAGGTCTCAACGTCGCCAGGTTTTCCTATGCGAGTGGTACCCTGTTTGTGTTAAACATACATAATTCGAGAGCTTTCCAAAGGCTTACAGTGACATGAGCGCCAGGTTCCTACAGGAAAAAAAGTTAGTTCATGCTAGAAAAGACACAGTACTGACCGCAAACTGAGGTCCGGCACCAGGAAGGAAAGACCCGAGGATGTTGGCGACAGCAGTCATATCCCCCATCATCCTGTTGAAATCCTCAATATACAAGATAGGGAAAAACGAACTGCATACTGTTGATCTCGAATTTTGTCCTCGTGAGTCGTAGTAACTTCAAACTGAGAGTGTTATCAGCCATCAACTCCAGAGACAGAGACTTGTAACTCACCGTTGGCTGGGGCATGCCATAGATGTCTGTTACACCAGGTTCCCAGCCATCTCCAGAATTCTTTCTTTCAGAAAAGAAGACACGATTCTCCCGCTTCACGTCGTGCTTTCCAAAAAACCTCAAAATTACCAGCACCCTCGGATCGGGTTTTGGTCCAGTGCCACCAAATAAGAATGAACCACGATGGATTTCACACTGGAAAGGGTAATTGTGACTGTAAGGGATCAACACTTGAGGATCGGGGTCGTCTACAGGAATCGGAAGAGAGTCGGAAAACTTTTGCTTGGACTTTTCGAGTTCCTCCCGGAACTCAGGAGTCTCTTTGATACTTTCGACTAAACTCCGCTTCAGCACGACCTGTTTGTTTGGTTTGCTTTGAAATTCGAGGACGCAGAATATTGGACTCACTTGACAAAATGCTTGCGATTGATCAGAGATGTATCGGCCCAAGGCGGGAGGACGTATGTCGCTGTTGAAAAGGACCTGGGGTGTACCAGTGATTCCACAGCAGATAACAAAAGCCTAAGATTATAATCCCAAACAAGTTCGGCGGTTCCAAAAAATACGAACCTTTGCAAAGACAAGAAAATCTTCATCCTTCCCTAAATCCCGCACAAGCACTGCTTGAGCACTGCCGTTGATGAGACCTACCAGCTTTACGACCATTGTTTCCGTCATGATTGTGAATCGTTTAGATCGAGTGGTTACTGCAGCTTCAGCAAGAAGATCTTGACCGAAAACAACATCGGTACCCGTCCAAGTGACAAAGGAAGGGTTATCCTTTCGACGTTCAACCGCCAAAGGCACACTTTGGACTCCTCGATCTTCACCAAGGGCTTTGATCAGAGTGTTTTTTATCACTCTGTGACGGATGGAGCCATCATACTGATCTGCATGAACTCGAAGCAACCGCTCGGCGCGCGCAAGTAACTGGTCGAATTCATCTTCATCGATAGGATTACAGACTCGTTCTTCTTTGTGTGGTCTGGCTGTTTAAAATAGTAAAAGGATCCCGAAGGAGACGCAGAGAAAACGTACGGCAAGCGCAAGTCCAATGTGTAGTCATTCCGCCTACGGTATGACTTACTCCACGCCCCAAATTGAGTGCTGGGACTTGAAGTGGATTACTCCCGTATATAGAATGTGATACTCCTGGTTCTGGCCTCCAGGCTTCTCCCCCGAGGTTCGAACTATAAGTTGGTGGAGGAGGTACAGAGACGGGCTGCAAAGCAGCTCTAATAACATGAACTACAGAGCAACACTAGTCAGGTTATCACCAACGTCGAAAACGAAAGACAGACCGAAGGCATCCTGATCCTTCTGGTACCTAACAAGGCTCAGACTGAAGCTCAAGGACAATAAGAGTCTAGCCCTACCTGATCGAATTTCTGAGGTGAGAACCCATAACAGGAGTATCTTGAGCTCCCATTTCGGCCATGATTATTTTTGCAGAGGGATTCTGCTCAAAAATGGTGCGTGCATATGCGGCACTAGGCCAATGAGCAATAGTGTTCTACAACAACGTCGTTCGTACCCAATGGGTCCGCTTCCAGCGATGAACACATCGGCTGTTGGACTATTAATGTCGGCCCTGTTTCGGAGCAGCTTTTCGATGTCGTTGTCAGAGAGGCGAATTGGCATTTGTGAGGAAATGAGGGAAAGTGGTGTTCAAAGCCTGTCTATTTGAGGGCCACAAGTCTATCGGAGGATTACCTGTTCAGCGTAGTGAAATCGAGTCCTCGGGTCTGATAATGGATGGTTATCATAGAACCTCTACTCGTTGCAGTTTGATTTCTTATTCCGCCCACCGGACTTATGCGAAACGAGTAGAAGTTGATTCAAGAACCCGCTGTTACGGCTACTGTGGCCACCCCAAGATACACTTGATAACAGGGAAGACGACATTGCATTTCAAGGGTTGGCATCACGCCGGCGTCACACAATTTAAAGTGTCACAGGGTTGATCGCTTTCGTTTTTTTGCTTCATTAAACCGAGCAGTGCGGCGCAGGGAATCTCGTAACCACTAAATGCACTACAGTAAGCGAGCACTAGTGATTGCTTTCAAACGATTAGCAACTCCCTGGCCCGGCATACTGCCGCCGATGAACGAGCTCCTGACAACAGGCTTCGCACTCAAACAAATCCATTTGCCAAGTTACCGTCGACAGCGCTGTAGTGTACCTCAAATACAAATATAACACTACCGTGATCCAAAGAAAAGTTCCACGCATCACTATAGATTGACCTCAGCTTGAGGATTCCCCAATGAATGAAAGCCGAGGAAATGCGACCGCGTTTGAGTGAGGAGATCGAGCAGCGGCGTGTTCGGAAGCTTCGAGATGCAAGTTGGTAAGACAGAAGCGGCAATATCTGTGTTCATAAGTATGTTACCCAGGCTAATCTACCTCGCAAGAGCTTTTTCGGCGGGGCTAGAGTTGATCAGTCATACTCGGGAGAAGAGAAGGAAGCAGTAAGGTAGCGGAAACAGTCTTAGTGGGCATAGACGAATTCATAGCAACAGTCGGGGTCGGGCGTACTATCACTGGGTAGATACTGAAAAGTTTTTTAAAATCTGCTCGGAAGAGTACTTCCTGTTATATCTGAGCCCTCGGAACAATAGGCAATGTGTGTTGTAGTATAATAAGAAGGTTGACGCCCAAAAGCTGGCTGAGGAGAGCAAGATGCGATTCAGAAAACGCTCCGATGTCGAAAACGGACCTTTTGAAAAGTTTCAGTCACTACAAAGTCCGCACGGCTCCTTCTCGACGAATTTCGCTAATGATACAATACCTACAGCTACAGGTGAGATTCAACACTACTTACTGTGTATGTGTAAAGCTATTAACAGTGTAATAAGGTGGTATGAGCCATGTATCCCGCTCCATATGGCCATTAGGGCCGGAGGCCTCAGAAGACGATAACATGTACGTGAGATTATTACTAAGGGTATGCTTGGAACGGTTGCTGATGCGGCTGTAAGGTGAACACGGACCCTTCCTTAATGGGATCTTGTGCTGGGTATTCTTCCTCCTCCTTCAGCAAATGGATGAATGTATTCAAACTCCGATCACGCTCTGTCACGCTCACTTTCAAAAGGTCTGTATCTCACGTTAAACAGATCATTGGGTCATCGGGTATTGTATGAAGACTGATATGTGTATATACGATACTTTTGGAAAGTTACATGGCCATAGATGCACTGCAAGGAGCTGTCCGAGGTCGTTGTTGACAAAATCAGTCGAGTGACATACATTTTGCAATACACATTGTAATCCCTTCTCCGAACGTCTCCGACTGATTTCGGGAGCTTACAGTGTGCTTCTCTTCTCCCGAGTATGACCGACTCCCTCTTTTTCGGCGCCATGCATTATATGTGACGCAACCACATAGTCTTGTAGATCAAATTCCCTTCTTCGGGCCTAGACAGTGTAAGTGCTGCGATACGGAGCGACCAATTCCACTTTCAGTGCCTCAACGTCTAGTAATGCAAGATCAGGATGGAGGGAGTGCTAGACAGACTTATGTGTCGACGACCACTCCTCGAAATCACCTATGCCTATGCCGATTCTCAGCTCAAAAAGCATATCTTTTCGGCGTCTTACTCTTCTGGATCTGCGCGAAAAATCCCCCCTGCTTAGTAGACCTGCCGTCATTCGGTGTTTTCTGTTCTAATTTTATGGACAGGGCCTACTAAGCAGGGGGGATTTGTGCAGAATCGAGGGCAGGAGTTCCAGTCCTTATTATCCGCGTTCTTGCTTCACACAACTTGAGGATACGTGCCGATAATTGAAGACGCCGCTACGGTAAAAGGATAAAACATCGCATTTATCAGGAAACATTGACCAGTCTGAATATAGGTGTTGAGATAGTATAATCAATTGAGAGAATTTCCGACTGGAGCGCGCTTCATCCTGTTCAAATATTCTACCACAGAACCAGCACCCTTGAGTGCGATAGCGGTCTAGATCAATGATGATAGTGAGCGATCATCTTCACCATAAAAATTGCACAAACACTGGTCAATGTCGGATTACAGGCTGTCGAGTCAGGAACACAGCCATTACCACCCACCCAAACATTTTCTAGTCCGTGCACTTTCGAGGATGGGTCTGCAACCGAGGTCTCAACGTCGCCAGGTTTTCCTATGCGAGTGGTACCCTGTTTGTGTTAAACATAATTCAAGAGCTTTCCAAGGCTTACGGTGACATGAGCACCAGGTTCCTACAGGAAAAGATTATCCAATGCCAGAAAAGAGACGATGGTACTGACCATAAATTGAGGTGCGGAACCAGGAAGGAAAGATCCGAGGATGTTGGCGACAGCAGTCATATCTCTCATCATCCTGTTGCAATTCTCAATATACGGGGACAAGAAAAAACAAACTGCATACTCTTGATCTCGAATTGCGTCATCGCGAGATATGGTAACTTCAAACTGAGAGTGTTATCAGCCACAGACTCCGGATCGGCAGATATGTAACTCACCGTTGGCTGCGGCATACCATGGATATCGGTGATACCGGGCTCCCAGCCGGCTCTAGGTTTCTTGCTTTCAGCAAAGAAAACACGATTCTCCCGCTTCACATCGTGCTTTCCAAAGTACCTCAAATCTACCACCACCCTCGGATCGGCTCTGGGTCCAATACCACCATATGAGAATGAATCACGATGAATTTGACAGTGATAAGGGTACTCGCGGCTGTAAGGGATCAGCACTTGAGGTTCGGGGTCGTCTAGAGGAATCGGAAGAGAGTCTGTAAACTTTTCCTTGGATTTTTCGAGCTCTTCTCGAAACTCGGGATTCTCTTTGATGCTTTCAACTATACTCCGCTTCAGCATGATCTGTTTGTTTGATTTTTTTTTTCGAGAACGCAGATTGTTGGACTCACTTGACAAAATGCGTGCGATTGATCGGAGATGTATCGGCCCAAGGCGGGAGGACGTATGTCACTATTGAAAAGGACCTGGGGTGTACCGGTGATTCCACAGCAGATAACAAAAGCCTAAAATCATAATCCCAAACAAGTTCGACGGTTCCAAAAAAACACGAACCTTTGCAAAAACAAGAAAATCTTCATCCTTCCCTAAATCTCGCACAAGCACTGCTTGAGCAGTGCCGTTGGTATGAGCTACCAGCTTTACGACCATCGTTTCTGTCATGAGTGTGAATCGTCTAGGTCGGGTAGTTACCGCAGCTTCAGCAAGAACATCTTGACCGAAAACAACATCAGTACCCGTCCAAGTGACAAAGGAGGGGTTATCCGTTCGACGTTCAACTGCTAGAGGCAGGCCCTGGACTCCTCGATCTTCACCAAGGGCTTTGATCAGAGTGTTTTTTATCACTCTGTGACGAATGGAGCAATCATACTGGTCTGTATGAACTCGAAGCAACCGCTCGGCGCGAGTAAGTAACTGGTCGAATTCAGCTTCATCGATAGGATTACAGATTCGTTCTTCTTTGTGTGGTCTGGCTGTTAACGTTAACGGTAATAAAAGAGTCCCAAAAGAGACACGGAAAACATACGGCAACAGCAAGTCCAATGCGTAGCCATTCCACCTACTGTATGAATTGTTGAAAATCCCAAATTAAGTGCTGGAACTTGGCACGGATTACTCCCGTAGATAAGATGGGGCACTCCCGGTTCTGGCCTCCAGGCTTCTCCCCCGACGTTCGGATTATAAATCGGCGGAGGAGGGACGGAGGTGGGCTGCGAAGCAGCTACAACAGCATGGACTATGGTAATACCAGTCAGGTTATCACCAGCGCCGAAAACAAAAGACAGACTGAAGGCATCAAGATCCTTCTGGTACCTAACAGGATCCTGGATAAAGCTCGAGGACAAGAGGAGTCTGTAAATCCTACCTGATCGAATTTTTAAGGTGAGCACCCATAACAGGACTATCTTGCGATCCCATTTCGGCCATGATTATTTTTGCAGAGAGATCCTGCTCAAAGATGGTACGTGCGTATGCGGCACTAGGCTAATGAGCGATATATAGTGTTCTACAACAACAACGTCGTACCCAATGGGCCCGCTTCCAGCGATGAACACATCGGCCGTTGGACTATTAACGTCAAGACCAACTGCTTTGTTTCGGAGCAGCTTTTCAATGTCGTTGTCAGAGAGGCGGTATGGCATTTGTGGGGGAAATGAGGGAAAGTGGGGTTCAAAGCATGCCTATATGAGTTTCATAAGTTTATTTATCCGAGGATTTCCCGCGTGGCATAGTGAAGTCAAACTCTCGGGTCCACCTTCACGCTTCACGCTTCTATAGGAGTTCCAAGGCTCGACGGGAGTTCACATGGCGTGTCCGTCAAGAGAAGGATGGTCCAAATGACCTAGCTCGTGAAGCTACTCGGATAGAATATGGACACTAGCGGCACCTAGTTCATTCATGCGATCATGTTCAGCGTCAAGGTCTGCATTCTTTTCGCATGCACCCTCGTCAAATATGTGGCGACCAATGATGCATCGACGTCCTTCGTGTATGGAAGCCTGGGACCTGGCATCGGAATGCGCACAGCCATTTTAGCAGCTTTATGATTACGCGTCGTGTGGCTTACATTCCAATAGCAAAACGCCTGGAGCTTATCAAACTTGAACTGGGATGTTGGATTGTACCGCTCGTTTCTGGTTGGACTATGATAGATGAGTCGTAGCGACGAAGCGTATGGGGCAACTGTTAGGGACGAGTAAGACAGGGCATATGAAAACAAGCAAGTGGAATCATTTGCTCGTCGTCCGCGCAGGCGTTGATAGCGGCAACAAAATGAAGACGACCGGATTTGGGTTCGCCTGGAGTTGGGATCTCCAATAAAATTTGGCCAAGAAAGAAATGTTGCTATAAGAGCACAATCTGATATCGCTATCGTTTCGAGCGCATTTTTCATGAGCTAGTACGTCTGGACTCTGCCTCTATTTCTTTTTGAGGAACGTCAGAGAGCTTTTGTAACAGCGACGACAGAGGTGGAGAAAAATCGAGAAGTTCAGGTTAGAACCTCTGTAACAAGATGGTCTAGTCATCGTTAGCCTCGCCAGCCAAGCGTCTCAGGCGTTATTGACAGTTTCAGTCAATGCGAGCGAGGTTACGGTCATGTGACACCAGCCGCTTTACTGTGGACTCCGACCACGGTCTTCGCACTTGCTTTGCACATTGAACGGCATCTATATTTAACCCATTCTTTTGTCTCAACAGACCTTCTCAAACCGTCCGAGAACTCCGTTGTGGCTTGGCGTGCATTGCCCATAAGAGTCTTATAGATCCAAACAAAATGAACAATTTCTCCAAAGCCTTTAAAAGGGTTGCCGGTCCAACTTGTCCGGCAATTCCAACTTGTACCCTCCCTTGCAATCATCGTTTTCAAAACCAGTACTATCCCTTAACAATTGTACAATTATGTCTCGCTATTCGCACTTTGAAACCCAGAATCTCCTAATCGCACCTCCTACGAGGATCAACCTCAACCTTTTGGCAGACGAGAATCTGCCCAACACGTATGTGAGAGTTGGTGCAGTGCCACCCGTCTTTCGGCACCAAGCCAGTTGGGACACGGGTTTTGTGAGTGCATTAATCCCGTCCTCGTTGATCTCACCCAGCTGACCGTTTCAATTCGATAGGTCCGTCCGACTCCTGCTTCACCATACGGTGTTTCCCTCAAGAAAGTTCCGCAATCTGCCCCATTGCTTGGGAAGATGACGATGAAATCGTCTGTGGAAAACGGTCCTAATACCGCTGGAAATGTCACCAAGGAGAAGAAGAGGGATGGGCTATGGGGGTTCTTTTCTTCCAAGTATGTTGTTCCCTATGCGTTTTGACGCGTCTCATAGCTGACGTTGACGCAGGAAGTCCAAGGACTCCAAAGGGACTCCTGTAAAAGAAAAGTGAGTGTCGAATTAAAGTATCCGTTCGCGTTTTTGACGAAGCCACATAGAAAGAATCCCATTAAACAGATTCTTCAAGCCCCTAAAACTCCAAAATCAGGCAAACTGGTGAAGAAACCCTCCCAATTGAAGCTCTTACACGATTTCACGGCTTCATCCGTCTCCATTCCTCTCTCGACGCCATCGAATTCGTCCGAGACCCATAGCATGGAGTCTGCGTATACGATATCTTCGGCTTCGTCAGCACGCACTCGAATTGAGTCGTGCGATTCTGGATCTGTCAATGGCGCGTTCCCTTCTCGTGCGGTTCCGATATCAGGCTCTCCCATTAAACCGTCCTGGCCGTCGTTAGTCAAAGCTGACATTCCTTCCGCTGTCTTTCCCCTTGATGTTACGCCACAGGAATACCGTCATCACCACATTCCCGTCTACTTCACTCTCGGGCCGTCGTGGCATGCCGATGGGGAAGCAAAGGACTTTGATTTAGTTCCCATGGAAGTTTCAGAACGAGACTATTACGAAGGGATTCCTGCTAGGCGACTTGCGCGGAAACACCCTCTGGATCCTGCTCAATCTCCACCAGACATGCCTTTGCCACCAATTCCGAGTCGTGAAGATATTATGGAACCATTTCTGATTCGCCAGAGAGCCCATACCCTTACTGGAATTGGTCGCGTGCTAAAGCCGATAGACGAGTGCGGTGATGCTGAGCTAGATCTCATGTAAGGTCCTTTGTTGGCCTGCTGTTACCTTGCTGTTACCTTGTCTGTACATATCTGTATTTGTCTGGGCGAGTACCTTAAGTACTTATGCCTTATGCACTATAATGACACTGCCGCGTTTCCCTGTGAGTCTGTTGTTCCCCTTATAGCTAACACCTGCTAAGAGAGCGTTCTGCACGAATCGGGGATATTCTGGAGAATTTCTCACCAACTATTTACGTATTTGTTGCACCACAAATGGCGCGACTTTTACCGAGAGGCGACCCGTTCTTCAAATTTGACTCGACAAAGGGCAACCCATAAATAAATCGATGCCCTTTTGAGTCGGTCACTATTGTTACTTCTTAGAATGCTTCTCTCTTATCCACCACAGCGAATGATGGGCGACTCTGTGCTCGACATTTCTAAGCCGTGGCCATCAAGCCACGGTCTATCACGAGGTATGTTGAAAATTTTGCAGCCAGTGAGGAGGCGTTGAGACTGTTCAGGCCTTTTATTTAGCCCAGTCGCGATCGAGAGACCGTCTTCTCCGATCAGCCAATGTCTATCGTCATGTACAAGTGTAGCAGAATCTGAAATCAACAACTTGCAATTGAAGCCTGGTACGCCACTGAAAATTTCTGCGCAAACAGCTACCAACACAAACCACAGAAAAATGGTTGCAAAAAGCGAGGAGCAGTCGCCAGCTTGTCTCTCCCATTCCCAAGATTCGATCAACACCACCGGAGCTTTGGCAGCTAGTCACAGACAAGCTTCAAGATGACAAGGCTCAAGTCATTGGAGATCCGCAACCAAAACAACCACCTCAGGACCCGGGAGAATTCTCAAGGCGTTTGCATGATACTTGGCGGAAAAACCCCTACGCTCCACGCGTCATGTCGCATTTCAACCCGCTTCGGGAAGACGCGCCTTGGCAGTACTGGACTGATGTCAAGATGGCCTCCTGCCGTCGATGGAACTTCCAAAAAGAGTGGTTTCCCCCTATTCGGTCGAGATTGTATGTTTGTTTTGTTTCATTCATCTTTCTCTAACGGCTGTATAGTCATTGTGATCGTTACTCCAAAGAAATGGGACCTCGCCACTACTTGTTGGGCATTTGTCGTCACTGTGCCGATTGTCAAAAGGATTCTCTCCACAAGAAACTTATGATTTATCGTAACTCTCGTCAACATCAAGCTCCGCAAAACATCGTGGAGATTGACAAAGACGTAGCGTGGGTCGAGCCGATACTTGTGGATGTGGAGGACGAGTTCCCAACCCCAGTCATCCACGAGCTTTCCTTCGAGGACGACGAAGACGTTGATATGCCTCTTAGTCCCATTCTTCGCGATCTTGACGATTTTGATTCCGAAGGCGATGATGTGTTCATGACTGACAATTACGATGCTTAGATATACCAACAAGAAGGCCCTACATATATAAACCGCAAATATAACATGTTTCTGTACCAAGATCAACAAGTACTGTCTATACCAGCTGGTCGGTCGAGAAGGAGGAGTTCGCGCACTAGTACCCCCAAGGCAAAACATACGCCGCAATCTCCTCAATACATACTCCCCCATAGGTGATCATGGTATCCAGTTCGGACTCACTCGTTGTGTAGATACGAATGCACGATAGAGCGGAACACTTCCACAAGTCTGGGTTTGGGTAGACGTGACACGCAACGTTCCGTCATCCGCTGGAGGCTCACTCGAAGTGATCATGTAAAGT
>QLOY01005105.1:0-42583 GCA_003313965.1 Megacollybia marginata
TTTCCAAACTATGATGAATGATATCTTCAGGGACCTAATCAATAAAGGGAAGGTCATCATCTATTTTGATGATATCCTGATCTTTACCAACTCCTTGGAAGAGCACAGACAAATTGTAATGGAAGTGCTTTGGATCTTGAGAAGTAACAAGTTGTATCTCAAGCCTGAAAAATGTGAATTTGAGGTTACTAGGATTGAGTATTTGGGCATGATTATCTCAGAAGGGCATGTGGAGATGGATCCAGTTAAACTCCAAGGAGTTATGGAATGGCCAGTCCCAAAAGTCAAAAGAGATGTGCAAGCCTTCTTAGGCTTCACAAACTTTTACAGAAGGTTTATCAAGGACTATGGGCAGATTGCAAAGCCTCTTACTATCTTGACTGGAAGCAACAAGTGGAGATGGGATAGTGCTCAACAGAAAGCATTTGAAGACCTGAAGAATGCTATCTGCTCTGCTCCAGTCTTAGCCATTCCTACCAACCAAGATCCATTCAAGGTTGAATGTGATGCATCTGAGTTTGCAGTGGGAGGAACCTTGTCTCAAAAGCAAAATGGTGTCTGGCACCCTGTAGCTTTCCTGTCTAAAGCCATGACTGAGACAGAAAGAAACTATGAGATCTATGACAAAGAACTTCTTGCTATCATGACAGCACTGGAACAGTGGAGACACTATCTAATGGGAGCCCCTCACACCTTTGAAATATGGTCAGACCACAAGAACCTTCAATACTTCAGAAAGCCTCAAAGTTAAACAGAAGACAGGCAAGATGGGCAACTGAACTAGCAGAATACCACTTTACTCTGCATCACAAGCCTGGGAAACAGATGCTGAAGGTTGATCTTCTATCCAGAAGAGCTGATCATTATCAGGGGAAGGATGATAACAAGGATGTTGTTTTGCTCAAGCCAGAGCACTTCAGACAACACAGTTTTGACCTAGTTGGAGTAGAAGATGAGATCATCAGCAGGATCTGTAGAAACAAAGGGAATAAAGATAAGGCTGTAGTTAAGGCATTGGCTAACAAGGAAGGAGACTGGGAAGAACATGATAATGGTTTGGTCACATGGAAGGGAAGGATATATGTCCCAAAAGACAAGTCATTGAGAGAAAGGATCATCAGGATACATCATGATACTCCTTCAGCAGGGCATCCTGGTAGATATAAGACTCAGGAGTTAATCACCAGGAACTACTGGTGGCCCAGGATTCAAAGTGATGTGCAGAAGTATGTGGATGGATGTCAAACCTGTCAAAGAACAAAGTCACATAGGAGGAAACTTGCTGCCCCCCTTTATCCAAACCAGATACCCTCTAGAAAATGGGGAACAGTGTCAGTAGACATGATTGGACCTCTTCCTGAAGCTCAGGGGTTTGATGCTATCTTAGTGGTAGTGAATTTCAAAACCAAGCAGATTATTGCTATTCCTACCACCATAGAACTCAGCTCTCTTGGATGGGCCAAACTGTATAGAGACCATGTCTATGCATACCATGGGCTTTCAGACAAAATCATTAGTGACAGAGGTCCCCAGTTTGTGTCCAAATTCATTAAAGACTTGTATGGGCTTCTAGGAATAGAGGCAAACCCATCTACTGCCTATCACCCCCAAACTGATGGCCAGACAGAGAGGGTAAACTAGGAGATAGAGCAGTACTTGAGAATCTTTATCAATCACAGGCAGACTGATTGGCCAGAATGGTTACCTTTGCCAACATTCAGTTATAATGACAAGATTCATAGCTCTACTGGTTTCACTCCCTTTTATCTTAACAGAGAACATCCCAGAAAAGGAACTGAGCCTAGGTTTGAACCTCAAAATGAGGCAGCTGCAGATTTTGTTCAGCAGATGAAGAACATCCAAGAAGAAGCCAGTGCATCACTAGCTATAGCACAGGAGCAAATGAAGAGATACTATGATAGAACAAAGGGTATCTCTAGAAATTACCAAGTAGGAGACAAGGTGTGGCTTGAAGGCTATAATATCACCACAGACAGACCTTCTGAAAAGTTTGAGGATAAAAGATATGGTCCATTTAAAATCCTCAAGAAAGTTGGTAAATCAGCATACTGGCTTAAGCTACCACCTACTTGGAAAGCCTTGCACCCTGTATTCAATGAAGCTGTATTGTTACCTTATACTGCTCCTCAATTCCCTTCACAAACTCCTGCACCCCCACCCCCACTAATTGATGCTCAGACCAATGAATATGAAGTTGATGAAATACTGAACACCAAGAAGGTTAGAGGGAAGCTAAAGTACTTGGTTAGTTGGAAGGGTTATCCTAGAAAAGAGGCAACTTGGGAACCAGTAAATCACCTAAGCAGGCCATTGCCACTTTTCATAAAAATCACCCATCTGCCCCTAAATAGAGCTTGGAAAATCATGGGGACATGATTCTTGAGGGGGGGGTAATGTCATGAATCTCCTAGTCACATGACCATCTGGGCCTAGACCATTGCCTATTACAACTCAGCATGATGTCTTACTCATGCTGACTGATTGCTTAGTTATGCTGACTGATCACTTGGTCATGCTGACTGATACATGATGTCATTAGTTACTTTGATTTGTCTTACTCATGCTAACTGATTGCTGACTGATTGCTTAGTTATGCTGACTGATCACTTAGTCAGGCTGACTGATGCATGATGTCATTAGTTACTTTGACTTCTGTATATAAGTAGATACTTTGCTGGAATACATCCCCAGCCTTGAGCTGGTCTTATCCCCCTACTAGCATCTTAAGACAATCCTCTGAGTTGAGTCACAACCTAGATACTGATCTAGTTGGTTGCTGACAGCAACACCCGCGGCACTCAGACAATGTGTCCACCTATCTAACTCTGTACGCACCTAATGACCCAGCAGACAATGCTGAGTTTTGGGACACCCTCACCAATACATGGCTGAACTACAGGCTACCAATGCCAGACATAGCCTGCTTCGACGGAAACGTAGTAGATGAACCAATTGACCACTTCCCAGAAAGAGCAGATGACCCAAGAGCGGTAAATGCCTACCTAAGGTTTAAACGCCTACTCAGACTAAGAGACGGATGGAGGAATTATCACCTGAGCGATCTTGACTATACCTACCAACATATGAACAGACACCTCTCACATATAGATCATATCCTAGTTTCAGTGCAGACTCTTCCCCACACAAGACAATGGGAAATTGCTGACACCTTTGGAACCCTGTCAGATCACCGATTAGTATCTATGCAACTATACAGCGGAAATGCGCCAAGATAGGGGAAAGGCTGACATACAATGCAGCAATACTCCATGGACTGCCCAAATTTCTTAGACTCCCTCAAAACAACAGGATTAAAGATGATCAAGGATATAACTTCAAGCTTGACCAACCAAACCGAGAAATCCCACCCACAGACCATCTGGGCCAAGTGGAAGATGGAAGGCCTAGAAATAGAAACAGAACTAAAAAGATTGGCGGGGCAGCTAAAATGAAAATACAAACCCTACAAAGCCAATACTCGGAAATAGTCAATGACCAAAATAAAACAGAGGTAGCAAGAGCTCAAGAAGCGTCCAACATACTCATGGAGATACAAAAGACTGAAGACAAACTCTGTAACAGGAAGAGCCTTAAACAACAAGTTAAAGCCAACATATACCTCGACCTCACCTCTAAAATGGCCTCTGCTCAAATGAAAGAGGCCAAGACCCACGACATCATACCCAAACTCCTGATACCCAATAGCAACCCACCAACATTTACAAACCACTCAGTAAAAATGGCTGAGATTGTGAGAGCATATCATGAAGGCATCTAAACAGACAGACAGCACCTCAAGTGACCTGGCTCAAAAGGAGAGAAATATTGCCGACGTCCTAACATATATCAAAACTGAGCTTACAAGGGAACAGGCAATGTCACTAAACTCACCTATCTCAGAAGCACGCTTAGTAAAAGCTCTGAGAGCATCTGCCAACAGTAAAGCTGCGGGTCTAGATGGATGGATAACAGAAGTCTACAAGAAACTGCATGAACGATACGTGACCAAGAGCTGAAGAAACCAACCTGGCTTCAACATTGCCTGGGCCTTCAACCAAGTAACCCGTGATATTGAGGAACAAGGAATACAGGCTTCACAGATGGATGGATGTGCCCAATCTACAAAAAGAAAGATCTAACTGATACTGCCAATTACAGACCCATAACCATGCTGAATAGTGATTACAAATGGTTTACTAAAGCACTGACCTTGCTACTGGCAGGAGTAATCAACCCCCTCATTCACAAGAGCCAAGCAGGCTTTATAAAGGGGTGCAACATCACTAACCAGGTCCTCCTGGCCAAGCTATGTGTTGAGTACTCGGAACAAGAACTACAAAATGGAGCTATAATAACCCTTAATCAAGAAAAAGCCTACAACAAAATTATACATGGCCAAAAACAGGATACCGGAACTTTTCACTCACACTATCCAATCCCTCTACACTCACACTGAGACTAGAGTGATACCTGAGTGAACCATTCAGAGTGACTAGAGGAGTCCAGCAGGGAGACCCACTCTCATGCTTCCTGTTTGACCTAGCTATTGAACCCCTTTCAGCCATGCTGAGGGACTCTGACCTGAAGGGGTTGCAGATAAAGGGGTACGAAGAACGAGTTGTAGCAATGCTCTTCGCCAACAATACAACCCTGTATCTAAGTGAGGACAATGATTACGCCTACCTGCAAAATATCCTCGATCAATGGTGCTTGGCCTCAAGCGCTAAGTTCAACCAAGGCAAGACTGAAGTAATTCCAGTTGGAGACCCAGAATACCGCGCCAGAGTACAGCAAACTAGAAAATTAAATGATCACTCCTCCCCCTTCCCCAGTGATGCAAGGATCATCAAAGACGGGGAATCTACCTGTATCCTGGGAGGAAGTGTAGGGAATCGAATCCCACACAGTGCCACCTGGACCCCCATCCTGGAGAAAATCCAGCTAGCACTAAACTTGAGTCAGCAAAGGAAACCCAGGTTAGAGGGAAAACACCACATAATCAACTTCACAATCAGATCCATGACACAGTACACCACTGTAGTATCAGGTATGCCAATGTCAATAGAGAAGGAACTCAACAAAATGCAACGACATTATCTGTGGGACAACTCCAAAACCTCACTGATCAGTAAGAAAATATTGGCCACCACAATCAACGTGAGGGGAAAAAAGATCTTGGATGTCAGTCGCTGAAACCAAGCCATCGATCTAATGAGGCTTAAGACATTACTATGCGACTGCAACAGAGAAACATTACCTTGGGCCGCAATGGCAATGGCGATACTAAAAAACCATAGGATGAAAGACAAGAAGTATTCCAAACTGGAGGCTCTAACCAACCCATTCCTCCAGTCTTGGGACGTAAATGTTAGGGAAGAACGCCTCCACCCAATACTGAAATCGATGATTAAAACAGCCAGGAAGGTAGGCACAGAGTTTAGTTGCCTGAAACTGTCAATGTCAGTGAAAAATGACCTACCATTATGGTTCCCCTTCTTCAAAAATAGAACAAAACGACAAGAGAACAATAATCCTTACAATGTATGCCTTCAAAAGGTACATGCTGGGAGACGTGGTAATCATGAGCAATCAGCTGCAGAAAAGAGAACATGTACCATACGACTATTGCATCTGTGAAGCATGCTGGTCTGACAAAGACCTGACAAACTGTGAGAACCCACACCGATGCACCAAAGAAGCTAAGAAACGTCTGGAAAGCATAATGCCAAAGTGGGACCCAAGAAGAGAATCAAACCCAAACCTTATCAAGCACAACACGGATGACAGAACAAACAATGACCAATCCTTCCTCTTCAGTCCGTTCACTGATCCACTGCCTTTCGAAGAGTGTTATAGGGTGATTACAGCAGAGAGTAGTGAGGAAACAAAGCCTTCACTGCCTAGAACCCCCTGGATAACCTCTGATGCTGTAATAACAGCCAGAGGAAACGGATACAGTACAAAAGAGGGCCAAGCAGATGCTGTTGCAGGATTTGGGTATACTATTGAAGAACACCCACTGCATCAAGGGTATCAGAGACTACCAAACCACATGTCCCAAACTAGAGACCACACAGCATTAGGGGCCCTATTAACAGTCACTCAGATAGTTCAGCCTGACGCAAACCTACACTACAAACTGACACATTTTCAATGAACTGAGATCCAAACACCAGTACTGGGAAGATATAGGATTTGTAGGGGTCAAGTACTGTGTGTTGTGGAGAGCAGTAATCTCCCAGCTAAGATTCCACCGAGGTGTAATACACATAACACTGACAACCAGCCAGAGCAGCCAGATAACCATGACCTAGCAGAAAGGGCTATAGAAAGCCTGAATTGCCCTGAACTAGACACTAGAGTATTTACACCACTACTCACTAGAGGACTAAAGCTAACAGCCCTTACACAATCCAGGGCCTATAAAGTGATCCAGGCCCTGCAGACCGACACAAAAAAACCTGATAGAAAGGGTACCAAGGAGAATATCAGAAGGATCCAAGAGGCTATTAAAAACTGAAACGGTTTTATGCTCATGGAGGCCCACATCTGGCACTCGACCAGGATCGAGGTGATTCCATGCAAGATGCAAAACTTTTTGTACCTAGCAATTCACAGTGCACAAAGGATAGGGAAGTTCTGGCTCAACATTGACAGACTAACCGAAAGAGCCAACTGCCAAATTTGCAATGAAATTGAGGACATAGAACATATCCTCCTCAAGTGCTGTGCACCAGGCCAAAACATCATTTGGTCCCTCACAGCTGAATTATGGATGAAAAAAGCTGGCAGATGGACAAGCCATACAATAGGCTGGATACTAGGCTGCAGCCTACTGCTAGCTACCAACCAAAATTGGAAATTTCCAGGCACGTCCTGCCTACTTTGTATCATCACAATAGAGTCCACATACCTGATTTGGCTACTGAGAAACAAACGAGTGATTAGAAACAAAGGAAACCCCCCTTCCAAGTCTGAGGTCCACAACAGATGGCTCACACTCACATCAAACAAGACACACTACTCACCAGTGAACTCAACTTCAAGACAAAAGCTGTCTCCAAAGCTCTACTGGAAGCACACCCTACACAACGAGGACCAATTAACAGACAATTGGACTAGGAACGACGGGGTTTTAGTGGGTATAGAGCCACTCCGCCCAATCAGACATAGGGATGCAGCCGATGAACCATGGAGACAACATAAATGACCACGGCTAGCATACAATCAAAGGCTTCAGTCCCACACTATGCTAACACCATATGCTAAAACATTTCCTTGAGGTGGCCTAGTCCACACCCTAAGAAGGTTTCTCGTTTTCTCCTTCAACCCCTTACAAAAGTCTAAAAGGAACTAATTTTATTAGTCACCATGGATAGACCCCTAAAGGGTCCGTACCACCAAAAAATAAAATAAAATAAAAAAACAAAGGATTGCACAGCTGCTTAATAGTGTCAAACACAAGTCCACTTGCATCAAGCTGGGCTGTCTGCAACAGCTCAATGAACTGACCCATCATTTTAATTTCTGGCAAGACAGAGGCCAATCCTGGATTCTTTGGATACTGGAGGATGCTGGAGTAGAGGAGGGGTAGGTGAACATTGTATTGAAGGAGGAGTAGGTGAATGTGGGATAGGCAAACATTGTATCAGAGGAGGAGTAGCTGGACATGGGATAGGTGAACAATGTATTGGAGGACAAGTAGGTGGTCATGGCAAGGGTGGATCAATATCTGTTTCCTAGAAAACAGTACATAAATTAAATAGAAACATCAAATCAGGTATGACATACAGGTTCATGTGGTATATCATCATTGTGGTGGTGCTCTGTGCTGGTGAGGCATTGACTATACCTCTGAGGCATCATTCAAGCATTTGCCTGTTGATTTGCCTGGTCTATGGATTTTTACAATGCATTCGGTACATCTTCACTATCTTGTTGCAGCATTTTGGCTAAGGCCTTCTCTTCTGAAGCCATAGCATCATGACATCACTTCCTGGTATGTTTTGATGCATTCTGGGATACAGGACCAGGCAGCAGAGAGGAAATGGGAGGAGTTCTGAGCTCACACAAGCAACCATGACACAATGTATCATAAGAAAGTTTTGTAATGATTTGTTGGGCACATGTGTACATATATGCATATATAGGAGTGTTTATTGCATACACATCGCAGGTTGCCACATTTTGCAAGAAACTGTACACAAGCATCTGTATTGATACATAGGTAAACTACATTGAACAGTTGAGGAGGCCTTATTCATGAGAAAGCAGACTGGTACATACAGACTTTTTACTGAAATTCAATTTTGAGCTTGGTCATCCAACATGGCTCGCAGTGTCAAAAAAGAGTTGGTTCTGTTGGGATATATTTGCATTAGTTTGGCTATATTTGGCAATATACAAATACAAGCCCAAATCAGACACCTCAGTCTCCTCACTGTTCCATTATTTACTAGTAGAGGTCTTTCAGACTCATTATAGTGACATTATGGGGCATTTGAGAGAAAAAATTTTCAAGCCTCTGACCTGGAGCTACCAACATCTGGTCTGGGATTCTTGGTCTGGGAGGCCCTTGAATTTCGCTAATTCCTACTAACTCACTAAATGTCAGCTAACTAGTTTCTGTTGTCTGATAGACAACCCAATCAGTAACTCAGTTGCTGTGAAAAGGAAACAACTGTATTAGTCGTACTAATTACCTGATAGACAACCCAATCAGTAACTAGTAGTATGTAAGTAAGTGAATGATATATATAATGGATCACATACCTCAGTCACCATGAAAAGGAAACAACTGAGGTTATATAATAGGGGTCTGCATGTATAAGGTGAAACAAAGTAAAAATAAATCTGAGTCCAGTCGTATGGGTATCTCTCAACACTCCCCCAGACACATATGGGCAGAGTTACATCATCATTTGAAGAGTTTCCAGGTGTTTCTTTGGGCAGCGGTTTCATGAATATGTCCACAGGGTTGTTGGCTCCTCAGATCAGCTGTACTTCAACTTTGCCTTTATTGCACAGCTCTCAAAGGTAATGGTGACAGATATCAATGTGTTTGATCTTATGGTGATCTTTAGTAGTCTTTGTAAGATGGACTGACCCTAAATTATCACCCCTCAAAATCACTGGTTCTTGTTTGAAACCTATCTCTCTACACCACGAGTACATCCACCTCGATTGTTATGACACTCTGGATAGTGCAATGTATTCTGCTTCTGTTGTGGATAGAGTGACAGTTGCTTGTTGTTTTGAGCTCCAAGAGACAGGAGAGCTCAACATGGTAAAAATGTAGCCTGACATGTGTCTTTGCATGCAGCAAAGTTAGCATCAACAAATCTGGTAGGTTTTACCCATTCAGCAGGAGTAATACCAGTAGGAGGAGCAGAATAGGTTAATTTGAAGTGTGCTGTTGCTTTAAGGTATCCAAGTAGATGTAGAAGTGCTCACCAATGTAGAATTCATGGATTCTTTTGAAAACAGGAAAACAAAATAGAACCTGTAGATTTGTCCCATATCACTCGAATTCCCAGCAGCTTGTTAATCTCCCCAAGTCTAACACCTCTCAATTTCCCTTTTCGCCTCTTTGGCAATCACAGCGGTAGAAGAAGCATCAAAAACATAGGTGTTTGTAATGGTTCTCCCCCATTTCGTTCTGACACAGGGATCTGCCTTGGATGTGTAATAACCAATGCCATCAAAACTCCTTCCACCATCCATTAGCTCCCTGTCATGTACTGTACATAGGCTTTGAGTAGCTGGCATACCCAGTGTTCTTTCCCCAGCTCCTCATGACCTGGCAGTTGCCTCATATAGACCTCATCACTGATCTCACAATATCCACCATGTCCACCATGGGATGGGAGATAGCCAATGGATATGCCCTCAGTTGTACAAGCATCAAGCTTGCTACTGCCATTGACCTGTCAACCATTTGCGTCCATTGGGATGCATATGTGAACCTTGCATCCAAATGTTCAAAGGTATGATATGTCTATTCATCATTTTATCCAACCTTCTAACAGGATTTTGCCAGGGATCACTTTGGATGGTATCAAGTTATGTATGAACAGAATATGCTGTGGCCTCTGCCCACAGATTCTTTGGGAGTCCAGAATCTATCAGTAGTGTTTGAGCATTGGCAGTGGTGGTGCATATACCTCATTCCACTATCCCATTCATCTCTGATAAGTGTGGCATAATAGATTCAACTCGCATACCGTGTTCTGCACAATACTTGATCCATTCTGTTGGTGCAGCAAACTCATCATCAAATCGCACTCATTTGATTCGCCTCCCTGTCTGTGTTTTGTACAGTTTTTAGTACTTGCAAGGGTAACAGGTGCTTCTCTGTTGTGAGTGAAGTACACCTCTTTGATTCAATACTAAGCATCCACAATTAATATCATGTAGAGCACTCCCCCTTTTAAATGAACAGGTGCAGGTCCCCAAAGGTCTACACAAATCAGACCCTCAGTGTCATCCTCAATGCTGGTGATAGGCCTTGTGTGTGGTGCAGCCATGAGTTTGCCTTTAATACAGTCCTCACATTCACCAGTTTGTTTGGTGTCTGTGATGTCAAGACCATCAACTAAGGTCTTCATCTCGAGGATCATGTTTGTGTTGCAGTGTGCAAATTATTTCAAGATCTGTAGGTTTTGAGTTGGAGGTGAATGCTTTGCCAACTCCAGTTTTGAGCTTGTTACTATCAAAGCCATAAAGTTTGTCCAGGCCTCAAATACAAGTGAAACCATTCCCTGTGCATCATAGATGTGTGCCTTCTCCTTATTGAATGTGACTTTATACTCAGCATCACAAAGCCTGCCAACTGATATCAAGTTTGAGGATAGTTCTGGCATATGTATGGCATCATACCACTGACTGCCTGTTAACATTAAAAGATCTGGAGACAACTCCTTGTCCAGTGATGTTAAACCTGCTATCCTTGATTGCAGCCTCGCCTTCTTGATTCACTGTATCCAAATACTGATCAAAGTCTCCTCAACTTGTGAAGCAATAGTCTGTGGCTACAGAGTTGAGAAGAGTATGGCAATCCTTCTTTGTTTCGAAAGCGGTATGTGTTGCAAGGGCGAAGACCTTTGTGGTGTTTGCAGAGGTAACATTAGAATTAGAGGTGTTCAATCCACCTCCACCTCCACCTTGCTTGCTGAAATTCAGGGGAAACTGGCCCTCTTTTCTGTCTCCAGGCCAATAGCAATCCCTTGCAAAATGTCCTCTGTGCTTGCAGTTATTGCAAATGATCTAGGACCTCCTGTTGTTTGAATTCACAGCTAATGCAGTTGTGGGAACACTGGAGGGGACTGGGGGTGTACTGGAGTCTGCTCCTCCCATTCTGTTGTATGTCCCCCTCCAATTTATTATAGTCACTTCAGCTTCATTAACATTAGACACAGCAGGAACTGATCCAATGATCAAGAAGTAGGTAATTGGGAGGGATGAGATGAGGATAGTGATGTACGTCTTCTCATCTATTTGTGCTCCTGCATCATTTGCCTTCTTCCATAGCGATTGCATTTTCTGAAGGTGAAAAGGTTAGTCTATTTGTTATTTGGGGGGTGTTGACTGGTGACTCATCTGATTACATAATCTTCGAAATCAATATTTGGCCACTGCAGATCACTATAGATTGCTGGGACCAATATACACATCAAATGGGTCATCTGAGAGCCAAAGTTAATCAAATTAGCATGCTTGCTGAGGTATGAGCATATAATACTGCCTGCATTGGTCCTTGTCACAGTGTTGTGACTTGGTTGTAACACATTTTGGGATGGCTACTGGAGCTCATTTCATATCTTTATTGGTCTCTATAAGTGTCATAACTTATAAGAGACTGATAGATACAGTATCAGTAGCTCCTAGTCCTTAGTTTGTCCTAGAGAGACCATAAATCATTCAAAAGGATGATTATATAATTGAGTCAGTCACCAGTAAATGAGGTCACATTTTTGACAGACTCAATACATATCACATGTCCAAATTTTGTGATCATGTATTAGTCTGTTTAGAAGAGACTATCAAAAGGTTTGGTTTGTTCAAGCGCCACTCTGGCATTGAATTGCTGTGATTGTCAATTTGGTACCATAACAGCTTGTGATCAATTGCCACATTTCAGCTGCAGTCCCATCCAACTTGATTCCAAGTCTGTCTGGATTAACCAAGTTAAGCAGGATGCTGGTATGGACATATGCATCCTGTTGCATCCATTCCTCAATAAACAGGTTGCTTGAGTTCCACTGGGTAGACAGTTCATCAGTTAACACTGTTCTGGTTGTTCCATCAGGTGCAGTGATAGTGGTACTTGTGGTGGCACTTTGGGCTGTATTCGAAGCTGCAGGTTTCAGAATGGACCCATCCAAATAACCAAGCAATCCTCTGCCTGTAATTGCAGTTTCCAATATAGTTTTGAAGGTAGTAAAGTTGTTCTCAGTAAACCTTTTGCTTTCTGGGAGCATGAGGTATGACAAGGAGGACATTGTTAGATAGGGGTCAATGATAATGTTCATTCACTTGTATTTGTGTAGGTAGCGCTGTAATTGCTCTGTGTTGAGTCATTCTGTTCTCAAGTTCACAGTGGGTTATCTTCAGGTGCAATTAGAGGCTGATGGGGCCCATAACCTGTTGTCTGATAGACAACCCAATCAGTAACTAGTGGTATGTAATTGCTCATTAGTCGGCTGGGTCTATCCTAGTGGAGGATAATAAATAGTTGTTGTTATCCAGCCAATTCTACATCTATGGACAGTAATAATAAAGCCTTTGCTGGTTGGCTGGATCCATAGCAATGGAAAATAATAAACCATAAGGACTGTCAGCCGATGCTGCAGTAATGGGGGAAAATAATAATTGCTCATCAGTCGGCCAGGTCTATCCTAGTGGAGGATAATAAATAGTTGTTGTTACCCAGCCAATTCCACATCTATGGACAGTAATAATAAAGCCTTTGCTGGTTGGCCGGATCCATAGCAATGGTGGATAATAAACCATCAGTTTCATCAGCCGATGGTGGAAAATAATCATCCCTCATTGATCGGCTGAGTCCATCCTAGTAGAGCAGATAATAATCTTTTCTCCATTGGCTGGATCCATCACAATGGCTTAAAATAATAAACAATGTATTATTGTTGCCTATAACTATAGTAATAACCCTCGCTTCCAAGTGTACTGATTAACACATTGACAGAAGAAATGCACAACACGGGCATACCTAGGGAATACACCCAATGGGCTCAACAACAGATGGAAAACCATTGGACAACACTCGCATTTGACGACTATGAATCTGAACCATTCAAAATCGAGGAAGGCCTAGACCAAGGATGCCCAGGCTCATCATTCTACTGGATAATATACTGTGCACCACTACTGACAATGTTCCACAGAAACTCAAAGACACAAGGCTTCACCTTTATTGATGACCACACCATCGCCGCAAGAGCCCAGACATTCCAGCAAACACACACACTCATAGAAGACACACTGTGGAAGGATGGCGGCATAATGGATTGGGCGGCCTCTCACAATTGCACTTTTGGGGTCGACAAATTCCAATTAGTCGACTTCACCAGACAAACTAAGGTAACACAGAGGATGAATAAAGGAAAGGCAGTCAGAACACCAGTACACAGTGAGCCAATCACGATTCATGAACAGCAAATCTCCCCACAGCCCAGTGCACGCCTACTTGGACTCACTATAGATGCACAACTAAGATGGAATCAGCAGCTAGACCAGGCCACCAAGAAAGGACATCTATGGCTCAATGCTTTCAGACAACTCAGTAAGACAGGAAGTGGTATCTCACCAAAAGCAATGCGACAATGCTATCAAGCCATCCCCATCCCCACCATGCTGTACGGAGCGGAAATCTTCCTCACACCTCAACGAGCTACAAGTAAAAATGGTCAACAGAGAAGAATTGTCAGCAACCAAAAAGTAAAGCAGCTAGCCATGATCCAACGACAGGCTGGAATACAGATATGTGGTGCCCTCCAATCCACTTCCTACGAGAACATTGACTACCATGCCGCACTAACCCCAATGATCACTGCAATTGACAGGAACCGACACCGAGCTGCCGTGAGGCTAGGAACACTACCACCAACACACCCACTGACAAAACAAGTTCGGAAGGCCCACCGTTACAGAATACGCCACCACCGCGGACCACTGGAAGAGTTGATCCAAAACTATCGCATAGACCCCAACAAGATTGAAACAAAACCGCTGACACAGCACAGCCCGTCATGGCACTTCCAAGGCACCACAGAGATCAAGACAAGTGAGGAAGCAATACAAACGGAGCTCTCACTCCGACAAACAGGTATAGTCATCTACACAGATGGCTCAGGCATCGACGGTCAGGTCGGAGCATCTGCAGTACTTTACAAAAATGGCATCAGAAAAGCAGACGCACAAAGTAAGTTAGGACCACTCACACACCATGAGGTATACGATGCCAAAGTCACTGGGCTCATCCTGGGCCTATATCTCCTCCAAAAGTACCTCCGAAGCAGCAACCAAACAGGGCCCACCATCACTGCAACAATCTACATTGACAATGAAGCAGCAGTCAGAGCAACAACCCTCCACTCAGTCACTGCGTCACCACAACTATGGAACATTTTCACACAACTGCGGAAAAACTCTACAACCAACAACCCAATCTAGCCCTCAGCATACAATGGATACCAGGCCACAAAAACATCCCAGGAAATGAAGAGGCAGATAAACTCGCAAAACAAGCTGCTCATGGAGACGTGTCCCCACCCGCTGACTTACCAACAGAACTCCGACACCCTACCCCACACAACCCCTCGTCCCTCATCAAAACATACCAACAAAAGTCCTATAATGCATACACACAAACATGGCTTGCCACAAAAAGTGCTCGACAGTTAAAAAGGGTAGACAAACACATGTGCCCAAAGAAGTTCCGCCAACTCATTGAACCACTGGGGAAAGCACACACCAGTATCCTCGTCCAACTCCGAACAGGCCACATTAGACTATGTGCATATTTGCACCACATCGGAAAGACAGAGACCCCAATATGTCAGCTCTGTCACGAAGGCGAAGAAACAGTCATGCATTACATTCTACATTGCCCACAACATCACCAAGCACGCCTGCACCTACAGACTGAGATAGGCCACAGCAGCACCAACCTCACCACCCTACTCAACTCTAAAGCACACCTCCCAGCATTAATCCGATTCATCAAAACCACACAACGCCTAGACAACACCTTCCCCCACATACCCAAACCCCGACAAACCTAACCACACTCAGACACACTCCTCAGACAACACCCCACGCATCCAGCTCTCCAACCCTTCAGTACATAGACTTTTGAAACGGTAGCTTTCCCGCCCGGGGTTTTCCCTCAAAGAGGTTTACCCAGAGGGTTTTGATGCACCCGTCCTCCAACAGGAGGTTTTTCACACCATACTTACATACCTACATCACAAACCCTACGCTGCACTCGTGCCGCACTGCAACAAAGACGATGTCCCTCGTTGGACAACGCAGCGGTCATACCCGCACCGGCGGTGCCACGGCACGCCTATGCTCTCACTCTTGCGCACGGTACCCAGCACACCACCAATCAACCTAGTAAAGTAGCGTAACACACCTCTTACATATGCAGTAGGCACAAAAGAGGTTAATACAAGGGAAAAATAAAATAAAATAAAATAACCCTCGCACCGGCTGATGTCAGCCAAACCTATAACAATAGGCTTTAGTCATGCGGCTGAGTCTATTGTTATGGGTATTATGGACTAAAGCACCTTACAACCCAGTCAGTACTCAGTTACCATGAATAAGGAAACGACTGTATTGGTTGTACTATACCTAACAGACAATCCAGTCAGTACTAGTAATAATAAGTAAGTATTGTTTCGTGTATATAGGTAATGGATCACATACCTCAGTTGCCATGAATAAGGAAACAACTGAGGGTCAGGTGACATCATGTATAATGTAAGTAGGTATCACACATATATAGAATAAAATAGAAACGTATGGGTATACTACTTCAACATGTAGACTTCGACAAGTCATACTTTTGAGTCCAATGATGTCATTATTCTATTCTTGGAATTCTATCACACTGCAGTAATAATTCAGGCAGTTGTAGTACCAGCATACACCTGGTGGTAGCAGCATATTTATCTTGCTTTATATTCTCCTCTCAATGCATGATATTGTGTGCTGCCAGATTATCAAGCTTTATATTCTCTGGGGTAGATTATCATGCATGACTACTGATATTCTAATGGTTGACAAGCTCATATTTCCTTATCTTCCATATTATACAAGGTCTATAATTCTATTGAATGATAATCTAGCAACAAGCATGATATTCAATCAGCTAATTCAGTGATGTCCCCCCCTGGGTCACGGGATTGCATCCCGCACCCCCCTTGGCTCAGGCTCATTTTGGGTGTCTTTGGATCATCCTCTCAGACTCATACATCTGCCCAGCATGCTCAGGAAAGGCTCCCAGGAAACCCTCCTCTTCCCAGCATCTCCCAATCATCTCTGACACATATTTCATGTTAACTCATTACGAATCTATAAAGTGAAACATGATTCGTACATACCTGTAAAATTCTGGCAAAAATGCCTTTCTAGGATAAATCACGCGTACTCGTGATCATAGTCGTGATCTTTATCACCGCCGCGGATCTTCCTGCACAAGACTAAAGTCTGCGGTGTGACCTCGAGTCGATAGAGTGTCCGCCTTGGAGTCGAACACAGAAACAAAATTGTTGCGTTCATTGGAGATTTTAGGCAGGTGCCAATGAAAAGACGTCAGAGGCATAGTGGGCAATGCACTTAGTGTCGAACTTGAGTTGTTCAAAAGGGATGTCGGCCGGATCAATAGAGTCGCCATTCTCGTCGAACAAAGAGATGTCAATCTATGCAATCAGCTACTAAAAGCCCATGGTATCGGAGACTTGGTCAAGTACCTTGTAAACACCACAATGGGTGACTGTTCGGGCATCCCAACCATACAGATTGCCAATGGTCTTCCTGAAAGAAGCAAGTCGGGTATCAGAGGAGACCGAAATCATATCGGAGTAGTGTTCTTCATCGGAATGAATGACATAGTTCAACTCCATGTCGTCGATGTGTTCTTCGCTTGGCTCTTTGTTAGTACATGACAGTGGCTGGAATCACGTGCTTTGCCGGAAATTTTCTATTTCAGTTTAACCCAAGGGGGTGTCAGGAATTCACTAGTGGATATAGTGTCAATTTTAGATGCAAAATACCCTGTGAGAGTGATTTCTGAAGGTCTGAAGTCGATGCACTTAGTGGAAAAAAAGTTATAAGGAAGTTAAGTTTATGACAGATGATGACAAATATATCTATATAAGGCTAGCCAGCTACCATATATAGTAATTCGCTTAACGGTCGGTCCAAATTTCTGCAAAATGCTTTTTGCAAGATACTCTAAATGTACTAAAATGCATGGTACAATAGTCAGAAATTTTTCCAAATTTGGAAAGTTGTTCCCCTTATAACTTTTTTTTCCACTGAACAGATCAACTTCGGACCTTCAGAAATCAATCTCCCAGGGTATTTTGCATCTAAAATTGACGCTATATCCACTAGTGAATTCCTGACACCCCCTTGGTTTAACCACCCATTTTAGGTTACTTGGAATTGCCACACGAATGCGTTGGCCTGCTAACGGTATCTCGGAGAGTATCACGTTTAATTCAATATGCCTATTGCACTTCAAGCTTCACGAACAGCCCCCTTCAATAGCCACTCCAGTTGCGTTTCGTCCTTGATGACAGCAGGTATCTTCACCTGTGTAAGACTGACGCCTAAGTTCTCGACTCTCCAGCGGCGGTACTCTGCGAACCTGCCATGCACCACGACACGGATCGTAGGTAAACCCATCTTGTTCTTATTGACGTTACGTCTCACGCCATCATGCTGGCTCGTGAGCACCTCGAGGACTTGATGTCGAGCGAACGATGGATTGGGTCCTAAAGAAGAAATGCCCTTCGACGTCGACAAGACTGAATACCTAGATACTTACCGATGTCTCCATCTAGCTCCACAACGTATCCAACTGTAGGAAGCTGGCCTCGTGCGTCGTAGTAGGACGTAAACTCCACAACCCGGCCGATAGTGTCTTTTGTTGTGGAGAGAATAGCATTGATCAAGACCATGGGGGGGATCGTGGCATCACCCACGCGAATCAGCATGCTGATGAGAAGGATGTGATCAGGAAATATAAATCGATGCAACGCAAAGATAGCAGATGGCATACGTACTGTCGTCTTTCATAAAAATTTATGATTGGGAGCCCTTCCACGGGCTCAAACCCTTCTATCTTGACCAAGTCCCCTAGACGGTACCGCCAAAGCCCATCGCGAGTTGTGACAACCGGTTCGTACATCTTTCCTGTTTCGACTTGCCACTACATGTATAACATGTAAGCTTCGCCTCCATTTCAACAGCAGAAAAAGAAACGATGAACACCCACCGCAGGAATCAAAGACGCTGTAGTCTCGTCCTCTTCGATGTCGACTTGCGAAGCGGGGAGGAACTCATAATAATCTTCCTTAGCGAGCTTGTACGAATTGACGCCTCTGTATGTAATACCAGGCCAGCATTCCGACAGGATATAGCCGGAACTACGGAGGATCACACTCTCGTCATCAAAGAGCGACCGAATCTGAGCAAGGATAAGGATAGTCAAGAGTCGTATAATAATATAGTTACCTTTGAATAAACACCACTATATATGCCGCTCATGATGCCGGTATACTCTTTGAGATTGGGCCAGATTTTCTTTAGCCATCCTGGAGATGTTCTCGTGGATTCTATAGATCGAAGCTCTACTACTCTTGCTGGGTTTGCAGAGAAATATTGCTTCCGATAATAAGGCAATAGTATAACATCCAAGAAGGCTCTTATTAAGATACAACGCTCACCTGTAGATATGGTAAAACATGTTCGGTACCATCAAAGGCAGGTAAGACGCCGGTGTCGATGCTTGCGAGTAGCGTATCCCATTCATCCTCCATAAATCTGATAAAATCAATCAATACAGTGCTGAATGTCGTGTACAGGGTTTCCAGAGAACGCTCCGTTAATGCGAACAGTGCGTGCATGAGAAGAAAGGAGCGGTAATTGTTGATGAAGGAGACTGCGAGGGGGGAGGTCAAGGGAGGCACTGTGGCAAATAAGTAATTAGTACATTGAGTGCATAGAGGATATCATATTTAGATAATTAAAAATCCTTACTTTTGATATTCATGACAGCTTGTTCTTGCCCGACTTTCAGGTTAAACGTAGTATTAGTACGTGCCATCCCGGCTGAAACAGTGCAGAGGGGATACGTTGCAACATCCTCACTGTTTTCGTTCTTTACAACGAAGGTCTGCTGAGTTCCAAGGTGTAAGACGACGCAATTGTACATGCTCTTGCTCGAGACAGAGCCTTCTCGCGGGCTGGGGCGTGGGAAATCGTAGTTGGGAAGATATTTCATTGCATTTCCAGTGGTCATACTGGAGAAGGTAATATATGTCGGATATCCTGTGGAGAGAAGGTTTTCTACTTCAGCTTGCTTGCAAGGCTGTTCGAGCAGCTTTCGTATGAAAGGTTCGTATGTGTCATAGTCAGTGAAGGGAACTGTGCTGCGGAATATTTCTGCGACCATCACCTCCGAGTCAGCAGCACTGCCAGAAAGTTCGTGTAGAGAATTTTGAAAAGCAAGGAGGGGGAGAGACTCAGTCGCATAGCGACAGACACGATTTCTCTGGACGATGTCGATAAGTACCTTCTCAAAGTGTTGCTTTAGCCTTTCCGATAAATCAGGCGTCAAAGAGGAGATAACAGACATGGCGAATGGTCAAGAAATCTAGCACGGCCATGATCGTCTTAAAGCATCCGCCTTGAATCAATGAATGGAGCAAAGCGTGTGTAGAAGGAAGGAACGGACATGGCCGCCGGTCCGTCTTCCCGGCACCCTGTCAGTTCGGTTCGTGACTTTGCTAAACATTTGTCCAAATTACTTGCGAACCCTAACTTGAAAACTACCACACCGTTCTAGAAGCTTTCACAGATGCCAGTACTTGCCAGGCCAGACCAATCGATCCCACCAATGACTCTTTTGCGCCTTCCTTTCCTCCTTGTTGCAGCCGCAAGTATGCATGTTGCCGTGACGCCGCCGCACACAGCGTTGCCTGGTGAGCAAGTCAAGTCATCTACATTCTGTGAGACATTCCTCGTGAGGATTGTAATCAATTCCCACCTCTTCACCGTGGTAGGTGTGCAGGATCCTTTGTATTCTTATCTTTCAACACACTTCAATAGACTCTACTTTGGTCCATCGTACTCGGAGAGCTAGCTGCCATAGTCTCCCCCTACCTCCCTTTCATCTCGGGAGTATCCCTACAACCTCTCCCCACAACCCTTCCCCTTACATTTGTGATGGGAAGTCTCTTTATCACTTCGGCAGGCCTCCTACGCAGACTCTGCTACCGAACCCTTGGCCGTTTTTTCACTTTTGAACTCTCAATACAAAGCGATCATAGACTCATAACAAAGGGGCCTTACTCCTTTGTCCGCCACCCAAGCTACACAGGTACGCTTCTACTCACCGTCGGACTTGTTCTTATGTACGGACCTGCCGATTCGTGGTTGCGGGCATCCGGCATCTTGGACTATACCTTGCTAAAAATTGTGGTGGCGGGTTGGAGCACCGTCATGCTTGTTTTAACAACCAGTTTGTTTGTGAGAGCGGTACACGAGGATAGATTGATGAGAGATCGGTTTGGAGAAGAGTGGGACGAGTGGGCGAGTGTGGTCAGGTATCGCATCGTGCCTGGTATCTACTGATCAGATTTGTCAATTCTAACGAGATCCATTGTTCAAGCTGTCAATCATGTCAAGTGTACTAGTGGGAAAATTCACAAGCTTCACCTGCAGTATCTGATTTCAGGGGGGGGATTTCTTTTCTCTAGTCTAAGCCGACTGAAGCAGCTCTAGTTTCCCAGGATTCGGGGGTTTGCGTCTAATGTCTCTAGGAGGCGATGTTGCCGCTCCCTCCTGGACCTGGACCAAGTTTATTGCCGACTTTGGCTTGTAGTCACGAAATGGAATCAAAAATATGGTATACTGCTTACACGCAACAAGCTTTCGTATATCATATACATAACCACTAGTCTTCGACTAGCCAGCCATTGGACAAGCAATGGTCGTTGCATGTTTATTCACTGACAAACTTACACGCTTGGAATATAGTCGACCCGCCCCTTTCGTATAGGATCATTTCGAGATCTGTTCAGTTCAGTTGGAGAAGTTGGTAAGGACCAAAAATTGAGTCTTGGTCGATAGAATTTCGTGTATAGCTTGCATTTTCTTGTGGTAAGTATGGGGTTAACTTGTGAATAAGATCTTTACTCAGTCCACCCACATTAGCTGTGACCAATTACGATCAACTTGGATATATTTTCAGATTGGAAGAACCTGATTTACACACAATACACTTCAAGAATTTAAATTCCAGCGCTCAGCCTTTGGTTCTCACCAACTTTTCCAACTCCACAGATCTCGGAGTTATTTCACACTTGAATGGAGCAGGACGACTGTGTTAGAGTTCATTTCAGGAGTGAATGGCATGTGTTTAGAACTCACACAAGCTGACCTCGTGTGAACTGAGGTCTGATTTCAATGTCCTCTCCACGTTCATTTTTTGCCTTTCTAATGTGGAAAACTGCAAGGACAGAGACGATGGCCATCCACATTGATGCTTCTGCAAAGTAGCGCCCGGGGCAGATGCGTCGACCAAACCCGAACACATATTGCACATTATCATCATTCAGCTTGCCCTCTGGCGTGAGAAAGCGAGATGGGTTGAAGACATGTGGGTCTTGATATCTGGACTCGTCATGTGCAATTGCCCTACCCCAAAAAGTAAGTATCTAGCTTGCTGCATCTAATAAGAGAGCGCACCATACATTGACCATGATGTTGGTATCTAAGCGATGTGCATGCTCAGGCAACCTGAAGCTAAAGGATAAACTTACCCTTGGGAATGAGGAATCCGTTGTATTCATCATCCTCTTTAGTACTATGCGGAGCGCCTAGTCGCACATCTGCTGTCAGCCAGACCCGTCTTCCGTACGAACGCATGCACTTGCCTCCTGGAGCGGCCACGAACCATCTTAATGTTTCACGTAAAACAGCTTCGACATAGGGGAGCGAAGCTCTGTCCTCAAAGTTCGGGAGTCTTTCTACACCAACAACGGCGTCAATTTCTGTCTGTGCACGCTCTTGAACGGAAGGGTACAGTGCCATGGCCAAAACGAAGGCCACCACGGATGAAGAGGGCTGAAAAATGGCCTAAGGCATCAGTTCATCCGATGAAAGTACAATGCGCACAGCTTCGAGACCAGCTAGTAGGAAAAATGTAATCACTATAATCACTGACTCAATGTGCTTACCTGTTAAAGCGCTGGCAGCAACCTCCTTTATGAGCTCCTCGTCAAAAGACTCAAAGTTTCCTTCGTCTTCCCTTAGCCCAACAAGAAATTCGGATACGAGTGATGGCTGGGCTGATCCATCAGCCTGTAGTAAAACTTAGTATGAGATGAGGACGGGAATCTGGTAAAAAACCATAGAGAATTCGAATGGAGTGTCCAACATTTCTCGGACTTGTTGCCGAGAAACGAGCACATCGCGATAAAAGCCGAGGCCCGGCAACCACGTCGGAAGGTATTCCACTTGGCACAGATCAGATCGATCAGACCGTTGAGTAAACGTATAAGGAAACATACAAAATGTAAATGTGTTGAAGAAAATCATATTTGCTGTCGAAGTGCTTCGAAGGAATAGGGTAAGGGCACGTTCGACAATACCGAGCAGAGGATCATGGCGTGGAAGAGTAGTATACCCATATATCGCGGTCATAAGTGTGGAAGCTGTAAACCTGGAAGGAAGCCTGAGGCATCAACATTTGAGTCTATAGTATGGAAAGACAAACGTGGTAACATGATCCAACACTTGTCCAGGGCTATCCAACAGGTTGAACAATAGTGTATGAGCATTTGCCAGGTGAAGCGGGCGCCACTTAAGGGAAGCTTCTGCACGAAAGCCGTGGTGATGGAACTGACGATGCTGTTTCCATTTATTGCCATAAGGTAGAAGTGAAGTTGTAAACCCCCAGCCATATCTATAAAAGTTGGAACAGGACAGCGGAGAGTAAATACATACAGCAAAACGGTAGAGATTTCAGCCCGACCGGAATACTTTGAAGCACGTTTTTCAAGTAACTGTCGTGCAACGTCCTCCGAGTCAATGATGACCAACCGTGGACTAATATTTGAATATATGAGATGACCTTAGTGTCACGGAATCACATCAGCGTAATACAAGGCTAAAAGCAAGTATACCGTATTGTTTGTTCCACTCTGTCAATAGGAGCCAAGGTTGAGAAGGATCTATCCGAAACAGACCCTTCACAGCCTGCAACAAACTGGGTCCAGGTGGGTACGAAATGCTTCGTTGCTTCTTAGATGCATAGCTTTTGGCTGCTAGAGCACTAAGGATGACGACCGCCAGCAACCACACAAGTTCCATGGAAGTCGGCCACATACCATTGGCGACCTACTTATATATATACTGCCAGGTTGTTGATCACGTCATGATCATCGAAGACTTATTATTCAAGTAGTACACTTCAGGTTTCAAGGACGAATGGTTACATAACGTTACATATTCGAAACTAAGCTTAGAAAGACTATCGGCAGTGTTTCTCATTCAACGAGGATCATCTTCCAAGCCTGTTTGGTCAAATCAAGGCCCGAGGTATACTTGGTAGAACTGGCAAAGAACTTGTGGTACGGCGTGAGTCAAACTTGTGAAGAGTGACATTCGAGACTCGGACTCACCTCAGGGGCATCCTTTTGGCCACCAACACTAGGAAATATTCCTGTATCAACATGCTCGAAGCTGGACATAATCAATTTATCAGATCTGAGTTGAGAAAGCCACACACCTCCACGTGCCATCATTGTTATCATGAACCTTCCACGACTTGGGGGTCGAGCAAGTAACACCTCCCTTCTACTCAATTTGATCAGTCGTGATATTTACATGAAAGTCGCTTATCTTACCTCACTGTGCGAATCTATATAATGTTTAGTTTCGGTGTTCTGGATGGTTAACGTTCCCGTCTCCTCGTTGTTCCATGTCCACTGTGATCAGATTAATATTTAGTGGTCGGCAGACAGCAAACGGCATGTACTATGTTGGCCTGACCGGCGTCAGGTCCCAAGGTGAGTTCGCCGTTCTTAACATAAAGGAACTGGCCTTCGTAAAAAGCGCTCTCGATCTTGAAGCCTGGGTTATTGGTATCACTGGCAGGCATGACTGGATGAGTCATTATTGCAGTTTTGAAAGGGCCTTTTATAGCCTGAGGCCTATCTGTGGTATTGATAATACCACAGGCTGCTAATTCCGGAATGAAGACAGGCTCACTTTTTCAGAGTATCGTCTGGTACCAAGATCTGCGACTAACCAGAACTTTCAATTCCTGGCGTCAATATATCTGAGTCGACAGATGGTATGGAACATGTCCTGAAATTTCATCGGAACTAATACACCAAGGCTTTGGTAGAGAAGCGCAGCTTGGAATATCACGGCCGAAGGAGCGAAGCAGCTCCGCACGGACGGGTTCTGCTTCGCTCCCCTGCTTCTGTCAGCCACTGCGGGGTAGTAGATAGATACTCACGAGTTTGAACAATCTTGACGCGATGTGCATCCATAGATAGATTCTGCAATACTATGAGGTCACGGTGGAGGTAAGATGTTTTGTGCATCAGGAAGGTAGTATTTGATTTGTTGGCTATGCGCGTGAGTCGGTTCGGAAGATTTACTGCGCTGTTTCGGCGATTATTGTAATCAGGTCTGAGAGTAGCCTATATACGGACTTGTCTGGATTGATAGTTATCCTGTCAACTAGGAATTGCAAATCTTGGCATATGTTCTCTGAGATTGAAGTATGCACATGGTGATGTGTAGCCGGAATGCTTCCTTGGCAGATGATATGATATCTTTAAGGGTGACAGGTCTGGCACAGTTTTAAATAATTTGTGCATGGCGGGGAAGTATCGGCATTTTTTGGGAAATGATCGTCAAGACTCAAGAGCACCTTCGACTCGTGACCTTATCTTACAGCCTGACAGCGTGGTCAATATTTTCTGAGAGACAGAATGTTTCTATGGCCCGTGGCGGCGCATCTCAATCTGTCTGTGGCACTCCGGGTCCAAGATTAAGCGTTGTTTCTTACATGCCAACTTGCGAGATGAAAGGATGTATCTTGTAGATCTGTGCGACAGATTTTGCATGTTACTCTTCTTTCTGCGCAAGATCTTAACCGCCTTCAAGTTGCCGAATCGCCGAAATCAGGCCTCAGGCTGTTTCTCAATCTATTGTCAATTCGTCTTGGAGTTCAATTCTGCATGTCGCTTCTACCAAGATTCTGAATGTAATTCTCACCGGAAAAATAATGCCAGTGGAAGAATCACATATAAGATGCTGTCCACTGGTTTTTGAAGAGAGCGTGTCCGACCCTGTCCGACCCATTGAGCACTGAGCTCTCAGTATTGATTGACATAGTAATCATGGGAAGACCAGCACCTAGTTACAGTAATCCCGATCCACATGCGATAGCCATCGTAGGCCAGTGCAGCAACAACTTGTCAACTTCACCAACTTAATAATGTCTAATTTCCTGTAGGTCTTTCGCTATGTGCTCCTGGTGGGGAATCTGGGGGACTCGACGCAGAGGAGTTTCGTGAATTTCTCAAGCACCGCGGATCTGGTATCATCACTGTACCGTCATATCGCTGGAACGCAGAAGCATACCACGGTACTGCACCTGGTAAAGCATGTACCGTATGCAGGCTCTTGACGTCTAATATCAATCTGAGACTAACTTTGTATTAGATAAAGGGTGGTTTCATCCCCGGTTTCGAGTATTGCGACGTTCAAGAATTTGGTATCTCCACTGTAGAGGCCGGACAAGCATTCAACAATGACTTCGTTGTGTGCGTTGTGATACTGATTATTGAATGCGGCTAAGTTTTAGTCTTCACCAAGCTTTCAATGCCTTACAACGGAGCGGAGTAGACTATAGAGGTTCGAACACTGGTGTGTTTGTTGGATGCCGTGAGTTTGTTATAAATAACTTAGTCTGGTACTCACACAACCATTAGCTGGTGGTTTCACTCCATTCGATGTAGATATCACTCAAGCTGGAGGTGCGACTATTCTCTCATCAAACGAAATATTCATTGTCATGCGAAGCATATTTTATGACGGGTACTGCCCTTTCCATCACCGCCAATCGGATCAACTATGTTTTCGATTTGCTTGGGCCTTCTACAGTCATTGATACTGCGTGTTCTTCAACACTCACTGCGATTCACCTTGCAATACAAGCAATACGAAATGGCGACTGTGACCAAGCAGTTGTCGCTGGAGTAAACTTGATAGCCTCTCCAGCTGATACTGTCGCTTTCAGCCAACTTGGTGTGCTCAGTCCAGACGGCATATCCAAGTCTTTTGATGACGACGCCGATGGTTATGCCCGTGCAGATTCAGGTAAGCAAATCTTATCGGCAAAACGCTCGTCCGGCTGAACTCATTGGTGATTTCTTTAGCTGGAGCAGTGGTAATCAAACGACACGACCTTGCCGTCAGAGATAACGACATCATTCATGCAACGCTTGTTGGGACTTGCCTGACTTCTTGCGGCTCGCTCATGGGCTCTCTCACAACACCCAACCCAGAGGCACAGGCTCAAGCAATTCGTCGAGCGTATAAAGACGCTGGTCTCGAGCCACATCATGCTGATTTTGTCGAGCTGCACGGGACTGGCACTGTCGTTGGAGACTCCATAGAGGCCAATTGTGCAGGTGAAGTATTTTCAGAAGGAAGACAAGGAAGGGAAATTTTGATTGGATCTGTCAAGAGTAATGTTGGGCATGGAGAGATTAGGTGTGTAGAATCTATGGTTCTGCCTCTTATTTGATGATTCTGGATGCAAGTGCCTACATGACTTCTTTGATCAAGGTCAGTTAACGTTCAGCGACCAGACACATGCGAATATCCTTTACAGGTTGTCTTAATGCTGAGCAACCAAGAAGTTCTACCCAATGGATATTTCAACAAACCTTCCAAGAAGATTCAATTCGAGAAATACAACTTGCGCGTCCCCACTATCGTCGAGAAATTTGTTGCTCAGGATCCCGAGCGTGCTCTTGTTGCTTCTATTTCAAGTTTCGGGTTTGGAGGTTTGAATTCAGTTATATCTTGTTTTCTCTCATATCTCTTCGTCAGGATCTTGTGGACACACCGTACTACGTGAACATGAAAAGCATCCTGTCCGCTCTATAGCTGATTTTGGTGCCACAGAAGGCCCTTTCCTCTTCACTATGGGTAAGTTGATTGTTGTCATATTGCCTTACTTGATGAATGGCAGGCGCTCTCACTTTCAAATCATGCAACAAGCTATTGCAAGAATACAAGGCTAGGTATAATGATGCTGATCGGCCCACCCTCTGCGAACACCTCGGTCGTCGTACCCGTCAGATGATTTATCGCTCTTACGCTGTTGCCACTACGCTGGAGTCGGCAGCGTTCCCAGATCCTGTCGCAGTGGAGAAGCGCGCGAATCTTCTCGTGTTATGCTTCTCCGGACAAGGTCCCCAACACTGGAATCAAGGACGGAAACTGATGGCTGTATACCCTGTCTTTCGCGACAGTATACTCGCATGCGACAAAGTATACAAAGCTTACTTGGGTGAATCGTTCTTGGAAAAGAGCGGGCTATTCTTGCAAGACGTCGACAACTTCAAGTCGTTTCCACTCGAGACCAATCTCCTATGGTCTGCGGGGGATATCTCAATGTCAATTGTATTCTTTCAGATTGCGATGTTTGATCTCCTCATAGCCTTTGGAATTCGACCTACTGCTCTTGTTGGGCACTCATTAGGAGAAATCGCTGTTTTATATGCCTCTGGCGCTGCCTCTCGAGAGGTATCTCTCACATCCCCATAACATACTTTAGCTGAAGACCCTCTCAGATGGCAGTCAAGGTTGCAATTGCTCGTGGTCGTGCTCTAGGAATCGTCGACAATACCGGGGGGTCTATGGTTGCCATTTCTGGTTGTAATGTCGATGCTGTCCGCGACTATATAGGTGCTGCATTGGCCCTGAGCGGGAAAGAAGACAGCAAAACTAGCCCGCTTCATCTGGTTGCTTTTAACAGTCCATCAGACATTGGTGTATCAGGATCTGAGGAGCTTTTGGATGTGTTGGTGAACCATATCAACCGATGGGTGGATGGAGCTACCGCTCGCAGACTTCGTGTGAGCACGGCTGTACATTCCCCTTTTGTCTCTCCCTGCGAGGAATCATTTCGTAAAGAGCTGGCCGCCATATTCTCTGAGCACCCTGGTATCCATCTCCCATCAGTTCCCGTCATGTCGACTGTTACTGGCGAGTTCGTATCCGAACCGTATACAGTAGATTATCTATGGAAGAATATTCGACAGCCTGTATTGTTCTCGACAGCCATTCCAAAAATAGTCGGGCGTTATGGAAAGCTGACAACGTTCATTGAGGTGTCGCCTCATCCTGTATTGTCCCAGGTATAGTATATTTTCGTCTGGACAGCATGTACTCATCCTGGTTTCAGTACATCAAAGTCATGGGTGCTTATGACTCCGTCGGAACTGGGTATCGACCACCATCTTCAAAGCATCTCAAAGCAAATGCGACTATGAAGACAGAGGTACATGCAATTCTCGACACGATTGGGCGTTTACTTCTGTTTGGTGTGAACTCTGTAAGATCACATTTCTGTCATTTCGGTTGATCATTTTTATCAAGTATAGATCGACTTCTCCTTGCTCAATGCATATCCTTCCAGAACATTATCAGATATTGACTATCCGTTCAATAAAAAGCTATTCCTTTATGCAAACATTGCAGCAACACCCCCATCCTACCATCGATGGCTTCTTCCCCCCACTCGAGCTTTGAATTCCACTCGGCTCCGAGTCGGCCCTGATAATCCGGAACCATGGATGGCGCAGCACCTTATCGATCGTTCTGCAAGTATTCTTTTCTCGTCCGACTTGTTTGAACGCTTATACTCCTACTAGAACCTCATCCCTGCATCTGCATACGTTGAAATGGGCTTAGAATTTCCAGGTGTCACTGAGGTCTGGGACTGCCGCTTCGAGGCTATGTGTATCCTCGAAGATTCTAGGCCTCCTAAGACATTGGAGGTCTCAAAAGAGGGGATCGAATGGTTTGTAAAGTCTTCTACTGCACTTCAAACCATGAGGGGAGATCTCGAGTGGGTGCGACAGAATGCACCTCCTTTCGATGTTGTGCACTCTCGTGGCAAATTAGGTTATGGAGTGCCCACGCTTGGCCCTGATGCGATAACACACGTAGATGCCGGCGAAATTATCCAACGTTGCCCCAACTGGATTCGTAAAGAAGAAATTTACGCACAAATTGCAGATTATGGCCAGTTTGGTCCTGAGTATGCTGTATTTGAATAGGTCATCACATCACTAATCATTATATCAGGTTCATGCGGATTAACAAGGCCTGTTTGAATGCATCAGAGATTCTGGGCTGGATTCGTGGCCACGTCGATGGTCTGAATAAGACTGACTACAACATTCACCCCGCTATCTTGGATGCCGTTTTCCAAGTGCGTCGTCTTTTCAGATACCGATTATTCTTTATCATGTTGTAAAAGCTATTGCTTCCCTGGGGTTCAGTAAGTGATATAAAGTCTGATTCGGTTACAGATTGATTCTTGAGTTATAGCTGTACAGTGGATTGAGTAGCGAAGGCCCAAGCAAAATCATCTATGTACGTGCTGTACGCTGACTTCAGCGACTCACATGCCATTATGATAGTTGCCTCACTCGCTCAAGAGGGCGTTTCGAAATGATGGCAAAGCGGAACCCCTCGTTTTACCTGAGGAATTCTGCGCGTACGCTGTGTTGACGGAATGGACACCAACATACTGGATTAGCAATCAATATATCCTGGATGACGAAGGGACTGTTCTATTTACAGTAGAAGGTAAGTACTTGAGTGTCTGTCACTCTCCAACCATTCAGTTTCGAATTTAATCTAGGTCTCAAGTTCACCAGGGTCGAGCAAGAAAATCTCTTACCCACCATTCGTTTCACGAATCACTGGCAACCATACGCTCTGCCTCTTTCACAGCAAGGCGATTCGATTGACCTGGAAGGTCCAAAATCAAATACAATTGAGCTGTTGACGATGCTTGACAAGCTCGCTATCTCATACACTAGAGCAATGCTCACGTCAGTATCTTCTCCGGGAAAATGAACGTATTTGATGAATATGTATCCCTTAGCTCCCTGCCAGAAAATTTTGTTCCAGAGTCCCCTGCCAGCCAACAATACTATACTTGGTGCAATAGCTTGATCGATAGTATCGGTCTCGATAATTTATGTCCTCCTAATCTTGGCACGTCCGTCACGACTCAATTCACAGATATATTACACTTGACTCATCGTGTTGGTGAAAGTCAGAAAGGTCAGATAAAGTGCTTTTCTAGTAAACTGATATTGGCTGACGCTTGGATTAGATCTACTGACATCGCAAATCACATCGAGCATGTTCTTTCAAGACGATATCATCAATCAGGTCTACAGAGGCCCACCGTTCGTTGACTCCGTGCTGAACAGATTCGTGACACAGTTCGTGGATCTTGTCAAAGCTGCCATCGCCACTGGCAAACGTGTCGTACGAGTCTTGGAAATAGGCGCCTGCCATGGCCGTCTTACAAAACTTCTCGGCCAAGCACTCGTAGATGCTGCGCTCAGTCCCGATTATTATGTCGACTATGTCTGCAGTGACACCGAATTGGATTTCGCCCAGAAGGCAACCGCGTCGTCGCCATGGATGACAATAACTCCTGTGATTTTCGATCCAACTGTCCAAGTTGAAGAACAGGTACTCGAACTGGCCACTTTTGACATCATTGTGGCACTTGATTCTCTACACAAGTGTTCAAATATTCGTAGTACCCTTGCCAACATTCGTGACTTGCTTGTTCCTGGCGGTTATCTGGCTACATTACAATGGGATGGAGACTTATTCGAGGCATCTTCCATTGGTGTGAAATGTGGGGTGATCTATTCATTTCTTCTGAATACTTCATAACTCTTTCTTGTATAGGGATCAACTTCGTTTTCGCGTGCATTCCGCCATTGTTGTCGTCCTCAGACTGGAAAGCTGCATTAAAGTCAGCTGGTTACACTGAGCCTGAACATGTCTTCCTTTCTCGGAACGGCAACTGTGTCAGTCATGTTGCTTTCGTATCCCAAAGGCCTCTTTCGACTCACATGACAAATGGAATATCGAATGGGCATCACCATAGCTTAACAATCGTCCGCCACTTCTCTGCCGGTGGTGAACCTGATCTCGTTGCATTCCTATCCGACTTCAATCCGACGGAACCGCATTCCCTCTGGTTATACACCAACACCACGCCTAGCAATGCTGCTCTTCTGGGCCTTTCTCGTTCCCTCTGCTACGAATTACCTGATTGGAACATATCGACTGTGCTTTTCCACCCTGGATGGGACCTATCTCGGCAGTGCCAGTTTATATATGAACAGCTAATTCCCCTCAAGCTTGTGTGTGCAGAGCTGACAGTTGATGAATTTGGCTCTATCCGTGTCCCTCGGATCGTCAAGGCTCCTGCGTACCCCACCACCGAACCTCGAGGATCAAAGACAGTACAGTTTGATGACACCCAAATATGGCATCACTATCCACTAGCACTGCTCGACGAAGATGTTGAAGTTGCGGTATCCTTCACATCTATTTCCCCGATATTCCCTGGATGTTCAGAATTCTCGGGCGTGGTGACTGCAGTTGGAAAACATCTCGAGGGAGAAAGCCACTTGATAGGAAAACGGTGAGTGTTCAAGTAAAGAACCATAATTGAATACTTACTGATATACAGGGTGTGTGGCATAATACCTGAACACAGTGCGAACATCATTATTTGCCCCCGATGGAGGGTCTCTGTCCTTCCGGTTGATCTATCCCTGTCTGTGTCTGCGGCTTTGGTTGGACGTTTAGCATTTATATCCTCGGTGATCTCAAAAGCACTTCCGTCAAGTGGACATCACGCAGTTTTACATGCTGGCGACAGCGCTGCAGCTGCGTTCACCACCTATCTATACCTTAGGGCTATCGGCTTTGAGATCCTGATCACTTCGTCTGTCGACAGCGCAGAAGGGCCTTTCTACCCAAAGCCCATATATGCATCTAATAATCACCAAAGCTGGGTAATGGCCACACGCAAATGCGCTCCCAAGGGAATTGATCTCGTAGTTAGTTTCGACACCGACTCGAGTGTGGGCGCAGAGACAATACAGGTTTTGGCAATAGGCGGCACCTTTGTACAAGTCGGCGCCGATCTGCCTAGCCGACTCCGCCGTGGCCAGCGATACGTCTCCGTCGATTGGGCAGTTCTGGCAGAGAATGAAAACTTCCTTCGGAGCTTGGAAAATGTTCAGCCTTCAATTCGAGACTCTTTGCTGTCCACTGTAGAGGTCTTTGATTTGGGCCAGCTCTCGGCTGCGCACGAGAAAGCGTTATCCAATTCTCCAGACAAGGTCGTTCTTCTGGGCTTGGAAGACATCGATCCCGAGCTTCCAATCATTAGGGCAGGAATGAACCCCGGAACGGTTGCTTTTAATCCTCGTGCAACTTATGTCTTAATCGGTGGCACTGGAGGACTCGGCGTTAATCTCGCAAACTTTATGGTGGAAAGAGGAGCCAGACATATCGTTCTGACGTCCAGATCTGGGACCAAGGCGAGTCATAGTCAATTTTGCAGGCTTATACTAACGCCCACTCACGGGACAGGCGTTTGAAGATCGTAATTTCACTCGAGAAAAGCAGGTAGTTGACTACCTTTGTACTCTCCCGGATGTCACTATTGATATCGCTTCGGTGGATTGTCTGGATGCAGCGGGGACCAAAGAATTGTTTGCTAATTTCGGTCGTCCCATCGCTGGTGTTTTCTTCCTCCCTGCGAGATTGAACGATCAATTGTTCTTCAACCTCAAGACCGACGAAGCTTGGAAGATGGGTAAGCTTAAAGCTCCTAGCTTTCAACACCACTCAATCCTATTTAAGTTTATGATGTCAAAATAAAAGGATTGCAAATTCTCCTAGATATTGTTGATCCCGCATCGCTTGACTTTCTCGTGCTTACAAGTACTACGTCCATTCTCAGCGGCAACGCGGGTAAGATACAGGTTTACTTCTGTTACGATTATCGTCTAAACAAAGCTGCCAGGGCAAGCAAATTACACTGCTGCACAATATCAGATGGCTTTGATCGGAGAAGGACTTCCAAACACCGTATGCGTAGCTGTCCCACCGGTTGTATGTGTATTTGTATCCTCCATCTATTGCTTTTCTGAACTACCTTAGCTTGATGCAGGTGTCTTGGCACGTAGCATTACGGGTCCTAGTGGTACTCGAAATGCTGCATTTGAGAAGGTATGTCGATGGTGCAAGTAGCAGTTGTTGATTAACTAGATTTCAGTTCAAAGCTTTCGGAGTCAGCGTAAGGCAGGCGATCCAGCAATGCATGGATGCAATCTTGACCTTGGGCACTGAGCCTCGTAACTCGATATATATTCCCGCAATGGACTACAAAGCGATTCTTGAAGGTGTGTCAGCTACTTCCGGCTAAATATCGAGAAGCTAATCTGAGTAGCCACCGGATCGACTAACACCGCACTCATACGTCACTTGATTATCAAGGATGAGAACGATTACTTGGCTGCGGGCACATCGTATGAAGGAACAATTCGTGCTGCTTGCGCGAAGATCCTTTCTCTTCCCGTTGACGAAGTAGAAGAATCGATTCCCCTCTCCAGCTATGGCCTTGATTCTCTCACAGCGGCTCGTCTCAAGGGAGTCTTGAAAGCTGAATTCGACCTGGAGGTAACTCAGCTTCAGCTGCTCGGTAGCAACATGACAGGTAAGTGGCGCGGTTTTGCGATCCGAGTCCACGAATTCTCATGTGCGCCAGTGGAAAAATTATTCGAAATGCGTACCGAACAAGCAGAGGTTGTTCAGCAGCCGCGAGACTTGTCTAAAGAGCAAGAAATTTCCCCTAGTGATGGCGAATCTACTATCGGGATCATAAATGAAAATATTGTTCCTCTCAATGACGTGAAAGAAGGTAGACCGGTGTTCTTTGTCCACGGCGCGGGAGGCGGTGTTCTCGTCTTGCGTAAAATCATGCAAAAGGTCCAAGTTCCGGTGTTTGGAATCCAGGATACGCCGCATACACCTCTTTCGGGAACACTGCAGACTCTAGCAGCCTTCTATCTTAAGCAGATCAGGCAGAAGCAAGCAACAGGGCCTTACCGAATTGGCGGATTTTCTTTTGGTATATTACTTTCTCTACTTTAGCTCATGGCTGATGTATCTTGCGTCCTCAGGTACTGTGGTGGCATTCGTCCTTGCTCAAATGCTGTATGCTGCGGGGGAGACTATAGAGATAGTCATTATGCTGGATGGCACACCTACAATATTTCACCTACCTGAGATGCAACAGTACCTGCGACAGTCGATCGTGGAAGGGACAATATCGGTCGATGTAAGTTGTAAGCTAGTTGTATAAACAGCACTGATATCACTGCAGATCATGGCTGTTGTTGAAGATATGGTGACCAGCGGAGCGATCGATAACGCAGAGGACATCCAGGTTCAATTCCACCAGTATTTCGAAACAAAGCACAAGGGAAATAAATGGGTCGCAAGATTCTGCCAAGCGTATGTGGCTCACCTGCTCATGGGCGTTCGTGGGAGTTTAGACATAAGTCGGCGTGAGCGAGAAGGGGATATGGGGGGAACGGTATGGCCAGTTGAGCGCACGGTGTTGATGAGGGCGCAAAATGGTACTAAAGTTAATCCCCGTGTGCAGGGAGCATCGGAGGAGTGGAACCTGGAGAAATTAACATCCAAGGTGGAGGTGTATGAGTTTCCTGGCACACATTTTGGTTTCTTGAAACCGACCTCTGGTGTTGGCGAAGCGTTGAACAATGTATTGACGGAAATTCATTAATATCCATTAGGGACGAGGCTTATTATGAAGTTGATCGAAATAAGTAGCTGGCCGGCGCGTGACTCGACACCACAAAACTGCGTGACAAGCACTGCAACAAGTTAGGCTGCGTGTGAGCTATAAGAGGAAGGAATTAGAGTAGAGAAATATATCAATTTTTGGCTGGAATCGATATCAGTGTGGGGGGGGAAGGAAAGGATCCCACTCAGTGACCAACTGAGGTGAAAACCCGATGAGAGAAGCGTCCCGAGAAAGTCTTAAGACTCGCAGAGAGTAGCCAATGCTGCGCATGGCATGTACGAATCCCACGACCACGCGCTAACAGAAACCCCATCCAAATTTACAGCTGGTCCGGAAAACCTTGACAATCGTCACATTTTTACCTGGGGTCACGTCAGTCACGTCAGACGCGTGACCAACTGGTTCTAGCGTTTTTCAACAATTTCCGGTGTCTCTGAGCCTTTGTACAAGCTGCTAGCCACCTTCCATGAAGTCTCTGAAGCTACTGGCACTAAAGTGGTGGGTTGTGAATGATTGCTGCCAGTCAGCGCTACAAGGCACGTGAAGGCATAAGAACGTCACGCGGCAGTCGCAAGCCTCGTTGATAGGTACGAGCATAGCTCAAAGATTTCCAAAAGATGCAAGACTATGTAAATACGTCATACAATACAGCCTGTAACAACGTCTCTCCTTCTGGGCCCATCTTCAGTAGCAATGATGCAAAGTCACACAAGTCACGCCACCAAAGAAAAAAATGTGACGATTGTCAAGGTTTTCCGGACCAGCTGTAAATAATATAGCCGTGTGACAAATTCACAATGTAAATTTATACCGCTATCATAGGAATTCGTATCACCTTCGAGGCAACGCACATTAAGGGGAACAGTGCTGTTAACCGACCCTCAAAAATCCTGTAAATAGAGAGAGTGGATAAAGAAGCGCATGTGTATGTTTCGAGTGTACCTGTTGATCGATGCGTTGTAGGTCATTTCGCCTCATTTCGCTGGTCTCGTCCAGTAAACACAACGCCTCTCCTCCCACCCACTCTCTTAAGCAGTCACCTTCGTCAGTTTAAAGAAGACGCGGAAACTGGTATCGCTGAAACCTGGGCTTTCGAATTGATCAGTAAACTTCAATCCGTACTCTTGTCCTTTGCCGACTCTAAGAACAAGGAGGAAAGCAGAAAAGCTAAATTCCATACTATCCTACAAGACGCTGGTTTGATGGTGACGGCAGGCCAGGTTCCTGGTCTTAAAGACAAAAACTACACGACAGATGGAGACTTTCGGGTGAATGGTTTACCTATTGAGATATGGGAAATCAAAGAAGATTACCGGTGGCTAGGAGCAGAGCCCTGGTGTCAATCCCTTCTCTATTATCACCACCTCACAAAACGTCATGCAATTGAGAACCCCTCTCTAAACTTGCCTTGTCTACTCAATGTTCTCGTAGGTGAGGCCTTATCTCTCTTATCACACTGCTTTAACGGTTAGCCAGGTGCCCAGATCTCCTTTTCCGGGGTTGTATGGGATGAACGACCTAATGTTCAGGTTCTGACACCAACCTTTCCACTCTTCTTCCATTCTAGTGACAATGAAGCACATTGCGTTTAGCTCGTGCCCTCACGGCCTACAGAAAGGCTCGTACAAATCTTACAACATACTATACCAACCTCCCCTGAAATACAGCAGAACAAATGACAAAGATAAGAAACATAGGCATGTTGAAGATATTCGATACAAAGGTCGATTATTCCGATTATGCTGTACAATGGAGCTAATAATACACTTGTCTATGGATTAAAGATAAATTGAAATCAAAGTATCCGAACGTCCAATCCGTCCTCTCGTAGAACTCTGAAAGCCTCTCTATCCTCCTGGTGATTATGGATAAACCGACTAGGAAACCCAATGTCTATCGCCGCCAAATAGGCTTGCAAGTAGGGCGGAAGAGGCGCACTCTCGGTTTCCGGTCTCCGAGAAGCGACCATCTTGCCTAACAAGCCATCTGAGGCATAGACACAATTGATCCAGACAATGGTGTGGAGACATGGACAGAGATATGTGAGGTAACTGAACCTCATCTCATCTGCCTCGGATTTGGATGCACCGTCCATTGATGCGACTAATAAGGTTAGGATCTGATCCTGCACGCTACGGCATGGAATTTCTGATTGGATTACGAGTTCCTGCAAGAGTGGACAGGCGCGCAAGAGAACAATCAGGTCCTCTTCGAGGATTTGGGCATCATGGAGCTCAACCTTCGTCAAGCGACGTGTTGATCGATTGTTGAGCAAGGAGGCAACCCGGGTGTTTGACCAGCTGTGGGAGGAGGATGGATCGAAGCTCATCTCAAGAGTTTCGAGGACTGGAAGCGTAAGCTTGTCAAAGAGCCCTCCGAGTTCAACCCATGTATAGAGATACATTGACCGTAAGTGATCTAGCGTGAGAGGGGAGAATGTGGTGGGTATCAAAGAGTTCTCCATGCCGATTTCGTCAACTCGTATCGAAACAAGCTGGTGACACGCGGCTAACAGCTGCGCCAGGGCCGCTGCGGAAAGGACACCGCCCTGCAGGTCGATGTGGGTAATGTTTTCCCAGTGAATGTTCACAGTATCGACAAGATCAATATTGAAGGAATGATCGAGGGTCAGTGATTTCAGTTGTGGTGCTAAGGCCAGCATACGAGAGAGCGCAAATCCAATATTTGGGAGGCCATCTACTGGCTCATTGATATTCAAATCGACCCTGCGCAGAAGCGGTGCGGCAGTCTCTGGGAGAGTGTCAAACTCTTTTGACAAGGGAGTATTTGGTAGATTAATCTCCAATATGTGCCATCTGGATATGTGAAGGTTAAAGATGGCTAGAACCTGGTCGGCGAGAGACGAGATGGCAGGAAGTAGTGAAAATGAGAAACGATACGAGTTGTCGTGCAGAGCCAGCCATAGAGGCTCGCTGCCTGATCTTTCGAACCAAAGATGTAGGGAGTCTATTGGAGGTCGTGTTATGCCTGAACACGGGTCAATTGTCACCAGAATAGACCGCCATAATGCGGGCATGTGTATCACAATTTCTCTCCATAAACTGCACACACTACACAGCAGAAGCGGTGCTTCTTCCGGTGTTGGAGAGAAGGTATAGTCTTCGGATTCCAAAGCAGGTTCTCGGATCCGGTCGGGAAGGCATTGCAGGAAGATTTCGACCAAGATTTCGTTCGGAAGAGAGTCCATCGTAGATATTAGGACAATGCCTTGCAGAAAATTGTCCGAAAGGCGAGTTTAAATTATTTAAAAAGTGAAGCCGCCGAACCTGGCCGAACTGTGCAAGAAGGTGTTTGTGGATCACTGCTGTCCAAACACAAAACCAAGGACGAACCCTTTGTTAATGAGAGGAAAGAAGGCAGGCTCGCGTTCGGCGGCTGTGTTGGTGGTCAGTCACGCCCTTGGCAGTTTCATTCTCCGCTCCAACACCGACTCTCCATCTGGCTCAGACAGCGTCCACGAATCTTTGGGCCTTGTGATTCCTGGAATGTGCTCCTAATAGGAATACCGCAAACTTTCCGTGACATTGCATACTATGCAGCACGCATTCTGAGTGCTTTGCTTCCCGGATTTGCAAACATCGCATCAATGATCGCCGACTCTCGACGGAATCGACGCGTCAAGAAGTGTACTTACTGTGTTAGGCGGGACCTCCTGACTTGGCTCTTCGCGTCCTTAGCCTTCCAATCGACGGATCGAATGGAAGGTGGTAGCTCGTATCCGCACAACCCCACCGCGCTTCTCAGATACGTACGATAGGCCTACGAGGCTCCTATCTGCAGTCGAGGGTCAATCTGACTGCGGATTTCTGAAATGCAAAGTAATGTGCGCCCGCTCAATCTCGACTGTGCTGATCTCGTAGACACAGCACAAATGGAACCCTACGGTATAGCTGTTACCCAGCAAGCACTTTTCATTTTTTCAAACAGTGCAATGGGTACCAACTAGAAGCATTGTACAAGGTTCGACGGCCCTTCGAAGACTGGTAGTAACTCTGCCCGGAAATCCAGACAAGCTCACTTTGCAAGCTGAAATGAGACCGCCCAAGGTCGTCCCTTCGCTGGAGCAAGCAAAGAGACCACCTGGTTCTTCATGTACCTATATGTACTTGTAAGCTCCATTCTCGAGCTCAGTAATACCCAACATTTGCATTAGAACCGAAATTCGTGACTGGAGCATCGTGTTCTTCCCGCAGTGAACTGGGGGGGGTTGTGTAAAGAAAAGCACTGCAGGTCGATCTTGGCATGCGACACATGCGACACATGGAGGATGCCATGCCAGTGGGTCGATTCCAACCCAGTGTATAGAATTACAAGGGTGCTGCCGTTCATCTACAAGCGGCGCTTGTAGGCATAGTCCCGTATGATACTGCCCGAATTCAAACCGAAGTGCTAAAGTAACATCCTTGATACATTAAAAGCGGTGGAAATGACAGCATGAGGATAGCAAAGAAAGTAAAGAAACAGACCCGGACAACAATGGGTGTTACAACATGTCTAGTACCCGCGTCATCCTTGATACATTAAGAGCAGTGGAAATGACAGTATGAGGATAGTAAAGAAAGTAAAGGAACGTACCCGGACAACAAGGGTATTACAACATGTCTAGTACCCGCGTCATCCTTGATACAATAAGAGCAGTGGAAATGACAGCACGAGGATAGCAACGAACAGGACGACAATGGGTGTTACAACATGTCTAGTACCTGCGTCATGGAAGGTCTGTCAGCCGGCTTCATACTCCAGCATGCGAGGAGGAGCGAGGTCAGTCGAGGTAAAGAGTGTATCGCGACGTCCTCCGCAGTGAGAGGCGTAACACCTCTAGCAACAGCATTGCCTATCGAGACAGGGCCCCGTGAATGCGAATATGGCAAGTGTCCGGTTAGAAGCTGGATCACTTTGATGAGCCGCATGTGCCGCGGAAGTAGGCATACCTCATAGACAGTGCAGGCAAAAGCCCAGACATCCGAAGCCCTTGAACGCTCTTTAAGCAGTATTTTGGTCGAAGGTTCGTCATCGTCAAGCTGGATGAATAGTTCAGGGGCTTGCCACCGGATGGAACCTGCAGCGCTGGAAGTAGTGTTCCCGGTAGCACCCATGCATTCCGTAACTCTCGAAAGACCAAAGTCACTAAGGACAGCATGGGCTTGATCTGTAATAAGAACATTCGACTGTTGAAAGCGATGTAAGACGGGACGCGATGGAGTACTGACCGCTTTGATGTCACCGTGGACGACGTTTTGGGAATGGACGTGAGCAAGGCCTTCAGCAATCTCCTTGACCTATCAACCTGTTAGCTATGGTCATTATAAGGGCCTGAGAACTCGCAATGCGCAATTTTTCTTCCACTGGCTTGTCTACGACATAGGCCGAGGCTGTGCCGCGTTCATACCACTCCAGAACTAAAGCGGGCCTATTGTCAATGGTGCAGATTCCATACAGCATAGCGATGTTCGGATGTTGGAGAGTTTTCATCCATGCTTCGACTTCGCGGTTGAAACGCTAGTAAGGTCAGAAACGCATGAAAACGTGTAGTGTAGACAGACCTTGGTCGCACGTTCTTTGGTACAGTTGCCTACGATTCTCAATACCTTTAAGGCTACCTAGAAAGTATCGAATCAGGCTTGCAATCAGATTGATGTCGAACCCACCGGTACATGCTCGAAAACCATATCACCAACCTTGAGCCAACGTATCTCAGCACGATATATATCCGAGAAGCCTCCACCTGCAACGGGGAACGCCGATAAAGAGTCCACTTGAGAGGTCAAATCGTTAATGGGGCCTGAATCTGACATTCCGAGCAAAATTGTGGATTTTTGCTAATTCACTATGGCGGCAGGAAGCAAGTGAGAGGAATACATATCGTACAATGATTGAATGGTCCTAAGAGCGATGTTCGATGATAAGAGATGCAATTTGGAGGCATTGTGGACGACAAAGTACAGTCCGCCCCAATATAGACATAATCTGGCATTCGTGGTCACATTATTCATCGGCACTGGCCGGCGCTTAAATACACAGCCTCGACTCGTAGTGTTTAGGGCAGAATCATTTCTGCCGGCACAATGGCAGATATGGCAGTTGCCAGGTCGGCAGAATTTGGCAGAATTGGCAGAATGAAATTCATTGTAGCAATAATATTCGCTGCTCCATCTTCAAAGGATAGCTTCTTTTATCACTAACTGTACAGAACTGGGTGCAATCTATGAGAAGAGGCAAGAAAGAGAGCTATAAAGAGTGACACTGAGATCTGGAAGGCAAGTCACATGTTTTCCGGCAAGTCATGGCAAGCTCCGGCTGGTTGCCGTAGCTGAAATTTTTGACTTAACCACCTTTCTTACTGATTGAGAGTCAGATTCTGAGCTTTTTGAACTCGGAGAGCATTCAAAATCTCGTTTCATTACTGATAAATGAGCTAGACTACTATATAGGGGTGAATATCTGCCAAATTCTGCCCCAAGACTCAATTCTGCTTGCCAGGCAGTTGCCAAATTTGGCAGAATTTGGCAGAATGGCAGCTCGAGTCACGAGCGCTTGGCAGATAACATGGCACGTGACCTTTGTCTATCAGATCACTTTGGCCTTATAAACCCTATGCGACGGGCTGATAATTGCCATTTAGATTGTACGAGTCATTGGTAGTGCATACATATCAAAAGAATGGCGGAACAGCTACTATTTTTTGCAATTGGCAGATAACTTATGTTATCTTACCAGTTATCTGCCCGTGGGAACCCAGTAAAACGGTAGGTAAACCATATAGCTGTACAATCTTCGACACTTATACTGTGAAACTCTTCGGCGCACTGGTGAATCGATTTGGGATCGAATTCAAAGCTTCCTCCAGACAATCATTCTATCTAACCCTACGTGTCTCTCTGAGCTCACATCCGGGATCTTGTCAACAACCTTCTCCCATCTATCTCCCAACACTTTGGCATAGTGTTCCACGTTAACATAGAAGGGCGGACCACCTTCGTATTCCTCTGGGGCCAGAGGAAAGACAAGAGTGATGAGATAGCCTCCTGGTTTGACCAGTGTCTGCATCTGTTCCCCCCATTTCGGTCTCAACGATGGTTGTATCGCGACAAAGAATCTTAAGCAAGGTAGAGAGATCCAGAAACGAATATCTGAAAAAGCAAAACATACGTATGATCATAAACCAAGTCAAACGACTCCCCTGCCAACTCGAAAAAATTGCCGGTGTCGAACCTTACAGATCCATTCTGGATGGGATGCGTCTTTGACAGTCTAACATGGATCTATTAAAGGGCGGTCTGAAGTGGACAATCACAA
>QLOY01005109.1:0-14643 GCA_003313965.1 Megacollybia marginata
TCAACAGCCGCATCAACAACGTAACATCCCGACTTACCGCCCATCCGCCTACCACGTTGGGAAGCACTGCCTACCAGCAGCACCAATGACTGTAGTCATAAAGTCATATCACACATAATATAATATTGAATGCAATTTTTATACAATATGTAGATTATATGCTTACAACTAATTTGTGCTGAGAGTGGTTGCCAACTGGCTGGGGACCATGGGTACCATTGAGCGGGCATAGTGGGCAATGTTGAATGGAAGCCGAGCAACGTTAGCGATGCCAAGCGCTGACATGTAGGCATGGTGTCACATTGAACATCATCATGCCCGCACATGCCGTGTGGGCATGCCAAAGCCTAGGGTGCCTGTGAAAAGTAGGAACGACTTACTTTTGGTTTACTTTTCATTGATTTGCATGGACAGGGGTTTCAAAGTAGCACTTTTTGGCTACTTTTTGGCTACTTTTTGAGTTCACTTTTACATCATTTACTGCCAAAATGATGAAAAGTCACCGAAAAGTGGTTTCAAAAGTCACCGAAAAGTACCTACTTTGAACAACCCTAATACCAGCAATGCCCATGTCTCCAGAGTCCAGCCCAGGGCAAAGCAACCATTGCAGTGTGGCTATCCATCTGAAAAAACATACTTGGACAGTGAATCTGAGATGAGTCAGAGTTGAGTCAGATGGTAGCAAAAAGGTATCAGCTACTGGTCTTGAGCTTCAAGTTGATGCTGACATTGACATAGATTTGCTGACATTGAGTCTCGCCACTGTGCCTAAGAAGAAACGAACACATACCCTCACCACACTGGCCCAATATGCTGTGCTACACGCACTGTTAGCCAAAGTATGTTTCAATTTGCAGACTTTAGTTGATTCTAATACATCCAAAGTCCACTTCCCGACTATTGCAGTGCGAGAAGAGGTAGGACAATTGGGCTGAGCGCCCGCAAAGTACAGGTACGAAACACCATCCTATGTATCTTGTCGTCATTAACAATGGCTTCTTAGATTTGGTTTCAGGTATGCGAGATACTATCATAGTGTTTGTTTCTCACTTCTCCCGCAGAATCAGTGCCAGAAGGCGAGGCGACCCCACAATCCTGATGTCAGATCTCCCGCTACACAGGGTCCAACGCAATATGGGACCTAAGGCTCCAACTGTAATGTATATGTATACACCTTGAGGCCTATACATTACAGTTACAGTTATTACTCTCTATATACTGTATATACTGTATACATAGAGGGTTAGTATACAGTTTCCATTTTGGGTTGCTGACTCACCTGCTTGACTCAAACCAAATAGTCTATGAGCCTATATTGGTTGATCTGTACATCACAAAAAGGTGACCTGTCATATAAGCCTCACCTGGCCTTATATACTCTCTTAAGCCAGATAAACCCTGTATAAGCCTTATACCTGGGTATATAATCACCACCAGGCCTTTGAGACCATTACCAAGCCTGTTGAAGCCATATAAGCCTTTAACAGGCTGTTGAGCCAGCAGTAAGTCTGTTAGTGCAATATATGCCAAGTCATAAGGCTGGTGATACACCTTATAATATATAACCAGCCTTATCGACCCACTGAAATCCCTATGAAAATTTGATAAGCATGATAAAATAATTGTCTGGCTGGCTGTAGAATGTAAGGTGATGTAAGGCATATAAACAAGGTATAAGGCATTTGTACTATCTGTAAGGCATTAACAGATACTATCAGGCAGTTATACAAGCTAGAAGCCTTACACTAAGGTATACATGGCACTGTCAGGCTTAAGTCCTAGTGTAATATATAATAAACAAAGCCGAATCTATGCCTCTGGGTACACTCAATATACAGGCTACATCTCGGGATATCCAAATGCTTCCTCATCCGCATACTGCTCATCTGGCTCATCAAGATATTCCAGCTCATCCCTCTCCGACTCTGAATCCGACTCTGAATCCTCATCCTCAGATTGATCCTCATCTTCTGCCTCGTCCTCCTCTAGGCTAGACTTGGATGATCCGATCTCACCCATATCAACCATCTCCACATCGCCATCATCCACCATCTCTTCTTCAAGTTTAACTTCAAGACCTAGTGTCTCTCGAACCATCCTTTCAAACTTGTCAACCGCCTCTCGTGTTGCAAATGTCCCACACCCCCACCCAAAAACCTCATAAGCATATCACGATCAGCAAACCTAGGCATGTCTGAGAAGATGTATAGGACAAGATAAAAACACACGGATTCACATAGTACCGGTTATATTCACCTGTACCGGCACCCTCATCATCTAAAATCTCACCTGCAGCAAAGACCGGAATTAAATGCGCTGCTCAAACGATTTGTTTGGGATCAACAAAGATGTACCCCCATCGGTAATCATCGGGTATTCCACCCAGACGATACATCCTTTTTTCCTTGAAACCTCCCTTTGCTTTTTGATCCAATGCGTACCGCTTGACCCAACAAACATCAAATATTTGCTGTTGCTGTGTTTTCGAGCCTCTTCCAACATGTTCCACCACCACATGAAATATAGCATCAACACGACCATATTGGTAAGGGTGTTCTGCCTCTAGCTCAACAGGGGGGAGCAGAATGACGTCTGAACGAGTGCGAGGGTTGATAACATCTTGGTCACGTCGAATGTCATAGGTCGTATAGTTGAGGTGTAAAACTCGGTGGATGTGGAGTGCATTGTTGATGATAACCACCTTGCTACGATCTTTGTCAGAGTAATCACCACCTTCATTCCCAAGAAGACAGTCGAGTAGGTGATCCTTGAGATCACGGTAGAAGTGCTAGACACCCTGATTAAGCAGAATTGATGATAAGAAAGTACTTACTTGGATGGATAGATCTCCCGCATATAACTTGAGAAATTCATCAATACGAATGACCTTTGCAGCTCATTTAGATCTAGTATAGCGAGAGAAAGGGTCGTTCTGTGACAGGGTATCAAGACCGTCAAGTTTGAAAGCATCGTGAGCCTTGGTTGCTTGGTTGATTGCATGCAAACGCCGTGAGCATTGCTCTTGCTTTGCAATCTGCTTAACATAGTCGTTCTTGTTAGTGTACGCAAACCACTCTTTTCCAGTGCAATGTTCCAATTCACCCTAATGATGTGAGTGTTGGATAAACAGCAAACTTGTAAAGAATTTACCCACTGAGTAGACACACCATCCAAAGTACCAACACGGCAAATTTCTGATGGGTAATGTCCGATGTTGTGATACTTGAAGGTGCTGAGGCTAAATTCCTTCAGGTTTGCAGAGTTATCAATTGTTTCACTGGATCCCTCATCCTTTCTGGCTTTTCGGCTTTGACGGCGGACTCGCGACATCCGTTCCCTCTGTAACTCCTGAGTTTCATATGCTGAGCAGACGTGAGCTTTGAACCGTCACATCTGTACCCCAAGCTCCTTTGTAAAGAAGGTGAAGACAGCGAGCATATATGTGGTACGTAGCCGCAATTTTGCAAGACCATGCCAGCTGCCCATGGTGAAGAGAAGGTCCATGACTATTTTATTATGTGCGGATAGAAGGAGGTCTTCAAAACATGCAATACAGCACTATAGGCATTATTAGTAAGATTGTGAGAGGGAGGAGACTAACCTGTAAGATATCCTCAAAGTCTCGAGCAGCTAATCGCTTCATAGCAGACACCTTGCCCTGGAAGCGATGGATCTTTCGAAACCTATTCTCTGGTGTCATTAGACATCAAGCAACAATTATCTTTACCTCTCATCAAGAGTATAAACACTATCCTTTTGATACGCTATCAAGATGCGGATTAGATGGATTAATAAGGACTTCCATACACCAATCTCAATGTCATGAAGAATATCAACAGGGAAGAGTTTATACATGTCAAGGCCAAGTGGACCGAGACATTCAGCAAATGCATTCTTGAGTGAATGAGTAGCTGCGAGACACATAGAGAAGGTTCATACCACAGTTGGAACTAATGAACCATGCTCCAATAAACGCCCAACCGCTTTACCATTCACACTATAGCCTTGCTCAAAAATCCACTTTCGCGCAGTTCAGATGTGGTCCGCGATGCGATCTGTGTAAACGCGCTGGTTCTTTTCTCAATTCCTCATCTCTATGACAGTCCCCATCTTTTCAACATTATCGTGGTGAATCAAGCAGCGAGGGCAGAGATAATGGCTGAGATTCTTTACACAGGCCAGGAGAGCTCTACGAAACTAGTAAGTAGCGCTTAGAAAACTTATTAAACTCACTTTTCAACATAGCCACAAGAATGGGTAAAGTATCGGAGTATAAAATGTCGCAGCACTGCGTCTGCACATTCAAGCTGTATACCAGACCTATATGCTTCTTGGAAATGCTCATTCCCAAGGATGAGCTGATATATAGCATGGATGAGCTCTCGCTTCAAATGAGCTAAAACCCCAGGGGTTGGCGCCCTTCCAAATACTTGATGGTATTTCTCAATTACAGTGTCATCAAGCTAAAATCCTCAGAATTGGTCTGTGGAAGGATCCCATCACTTACCGAAGGTATGTATGCAAGGTGGTGATAAGCAAATGAATCTCTCTTCCCAGTATAATATTTGGAAAGACAGCCAAAGCTCCAATATATAGGCCACAGGCTAGCGGAACCAAAGTTTGTAAGCATGGTTGAATCAGAGAAAGCCTTGATTGGAAGGATGACTGTCTCGACAGTGGGTGCTTGATCTGGCCCCTTCGCAGCCTGAGCAATGAACTGAGCCTCCAGGTCCCAGTAAAGATCTGACGAGTAGGCCTCGCAGTGAACACGCATGGCCAGTCGATCATCTGAGGGTTTCCACATCTGACAAAATCCTTTCAGGTGTGCTGAGAGAAAGGACATGTCCTTTACAGCGGATTTGAGCAGCTTGATAGGGTCGCGAAGCCATACCCCGTGGATGGTAACTGTTGGTGCGTCTGCTTCAGAGTCATTTCGACTCCTCCAGCAAGGAAGCGGGAGGGTAATGCTGTGCTCTGTCCACCCATCAGAGAGTGAGAATGGGAGAGGTGTAGTTGTGGATTTTGGTTGGTCAAGAACCTCACAAACCCATTTACAACTCCAGGTAGCAGGTATTTTCTCCTTCTCGAAGAACTCTGCACACATAATGCTGTGGACAAGGCAGTCGGTATCACTGTAGGATTTTTCGCGGCTTCCAAGATACCAGTCAGCCATGCGGAAGTCGAATTCATTGTCGAAGGGAGAAAACGGTGACTCAGAGAGAGGGGTAAGATCCTTCCCAAAGGATTCACCCAATCCTTTTGGTGTAGCCGGAGGTAGTTTTGGATGGTTTCGGAAAGCTGGTGCATCAGCAACGTCTTCAGGCTCTAGAAAAATGTCTGGTATACTTGATGGACGCTGCTGATAGATACGATACAGACCAAATTCATTTGGCTCGGTGGTGAAATAATCTGGAAGTATAGCCTGAGGCGGCGGGGGTTCACGTACATCGATGGGAGGAGTTGGTTGGAACAGAGGAGGAGGAGTAGGATCCTTTGCATACTGAGATAACTGAAAACCTCGACCAGCTGATGGTACAAAGTCTTCAAGTTCTCTCAGACGTACAACACATCGCTTAGAATGTCGTGGTTTCCACGGATCGGGGTTTTCCTCAGGAACTGCTGGAACAGGTACAGGAGCTGGAACCTGCAAAAAGCAGTTAAATAACATGTAGCAACGAAGTATACTTACGAGTTGCTCTGATTCGGTCTCTGGGTTTTCTTCAGGCTCAGGGTCATTCATATCCACATCCTGTAGTTCACTCGTATTGGCTTTTGGTTCACATATAGAAGGGTCGGGTTCAGGCTGAGGAGGGGAAGGCTATAATACTTGAACACATATTCAAGAATGAAAAAGAATGAACCTCGCGGATATCAGGATGTACATCAAAGGTCAATTGGGTATCGTTCAGGGTCTAAGGTATATAATCCAAGATATTCAATAAGATGTAGACTTACCATGTGAGATTTGTCATTGAATGCTGTTCCGATCACAGGGGGAAGGATGTCAGCAGAAGTCGATCCCTCAGCAGCTACAGCGGGTTGGGGTGTGTTTGCGGCACGGGGACCTTTCTTGAACTTGGGAACATTGCTGCATTTCACTTGGAGATGATTAGAAAGAGAACTCCGGCCTCCCTTGAGCACTTTACTGCAATACGGACAAGAGAAGGCCATCCGATGGTCAAAGCATGAGATGCATATTGTGCGGGACACGTGGCTTTTACTCCCGAGCCGAATAAGAATCAAGCGACACACAGAGAGGAGACAATATTTTGATTCGATCCAGTCTACAAATTACAACAATGATTTGCACAATCTCATTTGTGAGTTACAGCCCTACATCTCAAGTCAGATGGAGGTTCTGAAATGGATATGCGAAAACTTACCTATTATGAAATGCCAAAACTTCGACCGACCAAAGATTACCTTCCTTGAAGAGGCCCAGTATCAAATTATAGAAGTCGTTAAACTTGAAAAAGTTCTCGTCACATCCCCACTTGGCAGTGTCTGAAAGTGCGAATCGAACCTGGGGGAGTCAAGAAAGATCTGAGCAGGAAACTAAACTACCTGAACCGCCGCATATGCAATGCATTGTGGTGTAACTATAGCACCTCGATTGATATTTCCCTCCCCAATAACTGCACAAACAGCCTATCGCCGATGAGAAGACTATTAAAAGAAGATGGACACTTACCCGAACAAGAACATGTCCCTTCAGCAATCCAACCCAAAAATCGCACCCTGGGTATCGGAGACGTTCATCATACAAGAAGACTGGCAAGTCTGCCAGGTGCGCATGGACAACCCAGTCCTGATGAACTGATTTTATCAGCCATAGAACCCTAACATGTCACTTAGTTTTGATACAGTTTGCAATATACCATACTTCTCCGGATCGGTATCATATTCTTGGACCCATCTAATCGGTAAAATGAAGCGAGCAACAATCCGGTTGGTGAAACCACGCAGAAGCTTGGGGTAGGGTGCAGGAACATCAGTCCAGAATGGCTGCATGGGCTTGAGCGGCAGCCAATGTAATACTTCCCATTCACATTTTGCTGTATCATCTTGTCGACCGCGTTCAGCACCGGCACCAATCTATGGGAGCTTAGAATAAGAAAGAATAGTGAGAACGTACCACATCTCCAAGCATTGTAAGCAGGCACACAAGCATATTGTTCTCTTTTACTTCACCACCCTCCCTCAGCAACATCTCAAAGGAACAGAAATCGAGAACCAGCTCCTCGAGCCCTTCAATCCCTTTGGTAGCTAGGTGATAGCAAACTTGCCTGTTAAAGCTAAGCACTGGTAATCGAGATGCAATACACGTACGCAGCCTGCTTTTGAGCTATAAGGGTGCTGTGTTCGGGCTGAAAGGACCTGTTGCAGAGAGTAGTAGTGAAATTGGTGAATGGATCGAATCTGGAAGGTGAAGAGCGCCCAATTGTTATCAAGTCCACGAGAAAAGCATATACAACATTGCTTAAGACTGGCGATGGCCTACGAAATCAGAAATATCGCAAGAAAAAAACCTATACCCGTCAGTTCTGTGCTTGCGAGCCAAATTGAACTTCTCGTATTCAACTAGAACGTTATATAGTGCAGGTACACATTGTATTTGTGGAGGAAGATAGCGGTAGAGAGGGTTCTGAGACATGGTCACGGTATGGAGAAGTAGAGGCAAACTGTCACGTGCTGTAATCAACAAACGCGTCTGGCTATTTTCACTTCCTAACTCACCATGTCATTGTCGTCATCACTGTCATCACGAACGACTAAGACGTGCATACTCTGAGAGTAAAGGTAAGTGTAGAATCAAGGCATGTGCTATAATCAGAACGCGTCTCAGCCAAATTTCAAACTCTGCCTCTTTCCCTCTTACCACCACCATGCCTTCGTCATTGTCGTCACCGCCACCATCGCCCATGCCCCCGACTAACAAGCGAACAGTGATCCAGCAAGTTCTTGAGAGCCGGAAGAAGTGACACAAGAAGATTGTGTAAGTTTTCAGGTTTGCATCGTAACTCTCAACACTGGTATCAGGACAGAAGATTCTGATCCATTTGATGCGCTCGGTAATGCAGCTCGCACCATTCCACGCGTCGTGAATGCGTTTCTCAATATCCCCCTTACTTTCGAACTTGGCTTGGCAGCCGATGGCATCTGGGTGACCGACAACGACAACGACACCACTCCTTCTAGCAATCGTTCTGAAACCACCTCAACATCTGGCTCTGACCCTCTCTCTTTTGATAATTTGACTAACGACGACAAATTGTAAGATTTTCTCGGACCTCGATTCCATCTAACTGCCTTCAGCCGTATTGACCACGCGAACAAACACGCTATTGAAGAATATCACAAAACCCGTCAAACTGGAACCTGGGGTCCTAGAACACATCAAGAATGCAGATGAACATGAGCAAGTGCTCAATCTTTTGGACCAGGTAAGACGTGTTTTCGTTCAGATTTGTCTTACTTGGTATTAGATGAACAAGGAGTTTCAGAGTGCACGTCAAGGAGACACCCGCAAGGTCAAACAAGCTATGCCGCAGTTCCTCATGAACAATTTCTCCGCCAACCTCATCCATGCTGGCTTTGCTCATGAAGATGAATCGACTGTTCCTTACGTTCCCGATGCTAAAGCTCAACGCGGATATCAGCACCCTATCTATGCAAAGCTCCTTCTCCCGCTGAACGTACAAGAAGAATTCGATGTTGATACCCCGTTCGTATTGATTCTTGTTCTATGTTCTCGCTAATGGTTTTCTTCAGGGCGTTTCTTGCAAAAGTAAATATGGGAGAAGCGGCAGGTGGGTATACCCCTACATCGGATGAATATCTGCTCTTCATGTACAGGCCAAGCAGCGGTGATGGTCTCTGCGAGGGACCTTTGCTCTTTCAGGCAAGTACTATACCTTCTAGTCTCGAGTTCTTACTGTGTTAGGTCTTCGAAGAGATGCTCTTTGGCTCGTCGAAAAGCTTCCATGCCAACCGCAAGACTCGTTCAGCTGTTTATAAATTGATCAGATTGACGTGTGTTACACCCGAACTCATAGCCTATATGGCATGCCAGGTAAGTGTATCGTCATCAGGAAAAAGGTGACTAAGGCCCCGGTGTCCCCAGTGTCCTCAGAGCGTCCTGGGACATCCAGAGGCATCCAGAGGCATCCCTAAGGCATCCCAACACATCCCTAAGACATCCTAAGACACCTCAGGATGCGTCAGGATGTCCCAGGACACTGGGGACACCGGGGCCTTAGTCACTTTTTCCCAAATTTTTCCTGATGGTCATTTGGTTCTCGAATTAATATTGTTTAGACCTACTGTGGCCTCTCGTCTATGCAAGAATGGGCGGAGAAGGATGGGAATTTCAGCCTTCTCGACTTATACAACATGATCCTAGATGAGTTCCTTGCTGAAGAAGAATGGGGATGCGATGTTTTGAAAGTTTGGAACAAGTAAGTCTGACGTTTTTTTGAGATTTGTCTGATTTGTTCTCTCAGACGATACTTCCCTGATCCTGCTGCTGAGTTGATCATCAGGGCCACGCCTCATGTACCTTCCAAACCTGCACCTCAAAGTCATCGAGCCGAAATTCAACAATGGCTTCGGGAGAAACACCAGCAAACAGCTACCGGACAAAACCCTGCTTCATCTTAGATTCTATACAGTAAGTTTCTAACTACAAACCTGCGCTTGTACTTACTATTGATTGGATCACTAGACGTAAGTGTTGGTTCGGCTTTGTTCTTTTGTTCACTATTGTGTGGTCAGTGCTTCACTAATTGACGACTCACGGTAAAGTTAGTTGATCTTGCTTTACTCTACTAACCCTCGCCCGAGCTTTACACTATGAAACTTGTAAATTATGGTATGTTCGTGTTTGCATCCAAGCCACGTTCTAAATTATCCCTTAGACCTTGATCATTGAATTCGGTTGACTATGGTAGGTTTCAGTGGTTCCGCAAACTCGTCTGAGCAACGTTTAGATTGACTTTACCTTCGAATTCGCTGTCTGATTTCCTGAACCACGGTACGCTTTGGTTCACCAACTGATACTCACCTAAGTCATGTTTAGATCCTTTGATTCAATGTCTCGCTCAATCACTGTACTTTCGCTCCAAGTTACGTTTTCGCTACCACTCTCTGAGGACCATGGTAAGTGTTCAGTCGCCGTATCGAACTTGACTGAGCCAGACTGAGCCAGACTTAGATTTGCTTCAGATTGTCTCATTTGCCACTTAGGTAAAAGTTTACCTATCGGTTTCAGCTGCTGACGTTCGCTTCAGATAATGCATTGTCGCTTCGAATCACTGTACTTTCATTGCATCGGCACCCCTGTATTTGCGGCATTAACTTGGTAAGTATTCATTCGCAATAGCTGATAGACTCTTATATTGTTCAGTACCTGTTCTATAGTCTCTCGTTATATCATATTAGTACCAACGAAGTGTAGAATGTATAATCAATACAAAATGCTTATTGAATTATATGGTCCATTAATCCTGGCAAGTTAAACCGAGGCTGTACATGTCTTATAAGCACCGCAATGGCTGGACAAACCTGACCCGGCCTGGATATACCTTATAATCACGACTCGGCCTGGGTATACCTTATAATCACGACCCAGCATGGGTATACCTTGCAATCTTCATAATGGCTGGAAGTCCTGGTAATGGTCATCCAGCCTTATAATCTCTATAATGCCTGGCATGCCTGGTAAGCTGTGACCTGGCCTAGAGATACCTTGCAAACGAAGTCTAGGCTGACAAATATCGATCAGGCTGTGGTAATATCATACTATGATCTTAGTAAGGGCTGCGGCTGCTTGTACTCAAGTATAAGGTCTGAGGACAAATTTACAAGGCATGCCAGCCTTATATTACCTGGAAAGGGTATCGGAGGCTTGTACTGCAGTATAAGGTAGGTCACCTATTTTGTGATGTAAAGCAGCAGAGCTCATCAGACATTTGGGGGAGGGAATGGACAGTTTTCTGAAAGGAGGCACATGTATGCCACGAGATTATGGCATGTCACCTATTCTTAGAGTATGAGACACTCACTTCATTTTGTTCACTTGAGTGTTTGCCAGGGCTCGGCTCGGCCCGGTACCCTGGGATAGGGCTCGGCTTCATTGGGCCTGGGCTTATCAAATTTGAACCCCAAGCCTAAGCCCCAAGCCCTAGCAGGGCCCGGCCCGGCTTGGGCTTTGCCCAGGGCCTGTATATAAAAATTACATAATACCTTTTTACTCGAAAAGGCCAATGGAAATATGCAGATTCATGTGAATAAAATTAATTCTAAACCTCCTTGCGCTGTATCCAGAGTACCATGCTACAAATTAAGGTCTGCTGTAATAACAATTAGTGCATCGCAGTTGGAAAAGAGTACCGAGGCCTGAGAAAATAACAAAACATTAGTAAACTATCCATTTGCAGATGCATTCTGTCAAAATTGGGTATCACTCGGCAAGCTCAGACCCCAGTATACAAGCCCTAGGCCTGTAGGGCTTTGCCCCAGGGCTTCAGGCTTCCAAAATTGAAGCCCGAGCCTAAGCCTTCCCAGGCCGTGATGTTAGGCTCGGCTTAGGCTCGGCTTTTTAGGGCCTGGCTCGGCTCGGCTTCAGGCTTGAGCCGAGCCCTGGCAAACACTAGTTCACTTACCTCAATTACTTGCCTTTACCTGCCTTATTTCAACAATTAGGAGCTCTGAACATGTCAGAAATTAGTGTTGAGCAGGGTATTCCAGCCAAAGTGAGTGACAACTGTATAAACTCTCTCTATACTGTATAACTACTGTATACCAGGGTTTTTGCCATAGGCCTATATATACATAAACAGTTACAGTTATAACTGTATATATACAGTAGATAGAGAGTACGGTTGGAGCCTTAATGGGACCTTTCCATCCACCTCTGAGCAACACACTCAGTGGGCCATCCCTATTGGGTGGCAAATCCGAGTCCGAAGCAAAGAGCTGATGAGCGAGCGAGGCACAAATGGATGAAGATCAAATGACTGATCCGCTCATCCATCACTCAACCTTATCTACAGCTAAGGACTCGTACCTATTCCTTAGCTTACAATATGGGATGGTAGTAGTACAAAGATGAGATGGAAAGAGTTTCGGATCGATTAGTGATCACGGTGGGAAACAGCATTCGGCAGAAATGACATCACAACCGGAGATGATGACAATGATCGGAAGAGAAGGCGAGAAGAAGCATACCATATATAGGCATTCAGGAACAGGTCTTAGTGGCGTCAAGGTGAGCCTTTAAAGTAAGGACTTGGAATGAAATGTCTCCAGCTTACATAGTTCGGTAACGAGGATAGGTGTCAGAAAAGGCAGTAGAATAACAATAAACAAGGGTATCCTTGAGGCTTGTTGAAGTCTTCATAGTCAATGTTCGTCTCATTTTGTGGGTGCCAATGCCAAGTCACGAGCCCTTGATTCTAACTCGCTACAAACAACCGTACATAACTGGCTCTTGGCCTTGGCAACACTCTCAAATTGCGGCGAGGAAACCCCTTCGTCCTCAGCAGTTTTTTCATCCGTTACGCAATCTCCTCACCATCCATTGCTTAGCGTGATAGATCGCAGTCTGTTTACTAGAATCTGAACATCAAAAGCCAAATCGCACTTATCTAAATGCACGTCCGAGTTAGAGTAGGTGGAGTCTGCAGACCTCTGCGGCATACTAGCTTGCATCATTGCTGAGTTCCTTGATGGCTGTAACCCTGTTGAAACAGCGCCAACCATGTTTAACAGTTGCTGAGGCTATATAAGTCCCAGTTGGTGAGTTCCTGGGATCATTCAAAAGATGTTCAAAATGTCTCTGACTTTGACTGGACTTCGGTATCCCTCTCTATCTTATCCAATTGTTCCTTAGTTCATACCACCCGCCCAACCAAGTGATACTCTAAATTGGACACCTCGCTATTCTTCCTTCCAGTGCACAAGGCTGAACATATGTAAAGCCTAGCCTCAAGATCCGAAATGACAAAGAAAATGTTCTGGGTACCAATTGACTATAACGCTCCTCAGGGCAGCAAAGCGGCGATTGCTATCATTAGACTCCCGGCAACGGTGTCAAGCACTGATCCCACCTACACAGGTCCTATCTTCTTCAATCCTGGAGGACTAGGAGGTAATGGAGTCATGATTGTTGCTCTTTCGGACTCACAAGCATACAGAGAGTGGAATCAGTTTCTTGCTCACGGAGGCGGCGACGCACTTGGATGCATTAGGGACAGTAGCAAGTAAATCTGACCTAGTTTCCTTTGATCCACGAGGTGAACCATGACATATCACCCTCTAATCATTCTTGCTCAACTGATACCCACAGGCGTCAGCTTCTCTACTCCGACAGTGTCTTTCTTCAATTCAGATGCAGACCGTTCTGCTTGGGATTTTTCTGACAATGCTGAAGTCAATTCCACCAATCCATCTCTGCAGATTCCACGACTTTGGGCGCGTTCTCAGGCACTTGGTTATTTGGCCGAAGCCAGGGATAACGGAATCTTCGCTCACGTTACTACTGACAATGTTGCTCGAGATATGTGGTCTATGGCTCAAGCGTGCAATCAGACGAAGCTACAATATATTGGGTTTTCGTGGGTCGGTTTATTTCCATTGATCCTATCTTATATTTTCGGAATAGATATGGTTTTCCGGTAGGTTGTGTATTGCAGAAACAGAATCAAATCTAACCGCATCGACAGGACAAACAAAGTTGGACGAATCGTTCTGGACAGTGAGATTCTTGTTGACAACTTACAGTCTCTTGATAGCTGGTAGGCGTCATGAACCCTCAAGCCTACTTCTCTGGTGAGTCTTCCTCGAAGGCTCTCTTGTAAGCTCATTTAGCATTAGCCGACTGGGCAAAGGAACTACTCACAACGAACAATGACTTAGACGATTTCTTAAAATTTCTTTGACAGCTGCCATACAGCAGGGCCTGATACTTGCGCATTCTACGAATCCACCTCCGAGCAGATTGAGCAGAGGTACAATAATCTCCTTGCTTCAGTCTGCAATCAACCAGTTGTAATTCACTCCAACTCAACTTTCGGAATTGTAGACGAAGCTACCGTCCGAGCAGTCATTTTGGGCGTTTTATATAATCCTTATCCTGGTTATTCCGTCCTTGCACCGGCTCTTGCTGCTCTAGAGCAAGGTGACGGCTCTCAAATCTTCCAGCTTTCCGGTGGTCCTCTCCTTGACCAGTGCACTGCCGATAACATTAGTACAGACAATAGCTCGCATAGCTATATCCTGTGGTGATGTGATCAACACGGTTCAAAGTTTGACCAGCGGATTTGGTTCAATACTACCAGAACAACATCGGGATTTCGTCATTCTTGAATGAATTCTTGCTGAACCGGGCTGTATGCACGTAAGTGTTGACGCCAATCTGCTGCCGCTCTCAACTTCAATACCAGGGGCTGGCGGTTAAATCGTAATGATACATTCCATGGTCAGTGTCGTGTGAAGTTTGTTTCAATTTACGGAATTCTGCTGTAGGTCTTGTCGGAGGCAACACCTGTCACCAGCTTTCCTCTTTTGCTCATTGGTACGGTAAATTTGTTCTATTATTCCTGGGTCGAATTCTCATTCCATTCGAGACCCAGTGACTCCACT